>VUQS01074909.1:0-11669 GCA_015108495.1 Heterochromis multidens
GAGGGAGACAGATGACAGTGAAATGTATTTTTATAAACTGTGGCCACTCCTCCACCTCGACCAGTACTCCTCGGTGAGTTAAAATATGAACAGTCTGGCGGTAACAGTTCTGAGAAAGAGCTTAACTCACTTAACACTAACACTTAACCAGGTTTTTGTCACACAGAGGAAATCCAGATTTTGAGAGGTGAAGAAATCCTTCAATATGAACGTTTTATTTGCTAACGACCAGCATTAACCAGGGCAAACCTGGTAGGGTCCACCGGGCCGGGGACAGCCATCCAAGGAACCTGTTTCAATGGCCGGAGGTTCCGTGGATTCACTCCACCACTGCGAAGACGAGGTAAGAGAAGGTGGGGAAGCTGGATCTCCTCAACCAAGCCGACTACAGGTACCAGCCAGGTGCCAACAGGTTCCAGGGAGTGACGGGAGAAAAAACGCCAGTGCAAAGGTCTGAATTCAGCCAAAATGCTTGGGAAACTGTTCTGTTACTCCCAGATGACAGAGCCAAGCAGGTTTCACTAACAGTCCGATGCGCTTACCTCGACATTTAAAGCGTTTCTTCTTGTGAGGTGGGGTAGGGGTGTAGCCCAGGTAAGCCAGTGCTCCAGATAGTAGCGGAGGTTGAAAAGGGTCCTGTCCACCAGTGCTACTCCTTACCAGTTTCTCTGTGGCAAGTCGAATATTTAAGAGAGTCTCACGATCGTAGGTCAGCAGAGAGTCAGCAAGGTTCAATAAAAGTGAAAAAAACAATATAAACACACAGAGCACAAATGGACCTGACAGCCGTGGACAGTGAGCCACACACACCATGGTAAACATGCCCCTGTCCCAACTATTCTGAGACCTGTAGTAAGCATCACATTTGAAATGAGCTCATTTTGTGCATTAAACATTTGTCATGTTATCCATGTTCTGTTGTGAATAAAATATTGGCTCATGTGATTTGGAAGTCCTTTGGTTTTCATTTTGTTCACATTTAAAGAACGTCCCAACTTTTCCAGAATTCAGGTTGTAGATTATATGAGTCATATTTGGTGCTGCAGGTATGTCCTGTTAGAGAAAGGAGGGGAGGCATGAAGACAACTGGACAACTGTCAAGAAGTTTCAACTATTTCAACTATCATTTAAGAGGTAACCCCCTCAGATGATAGTCCCAGGTAACCCTGTCATCATGTGAGTCACTGAGGGTCACATGGGCCAAGGTGTGAGTTCTTTGAGAGGCTGCGTTGCAGGGGCCTGATAGCTGCTGTCGTATGTAAGCCACCACCTCTGCTCAGTGGGTGTAGACGGGCTCCGTTACTCCTTGAGGTGCATTTGGAAAAATGAAGCCAATATGGAGGTGTCTTTCTAACGTCCAGCAGGGGGCTGGCTCAGTGAGACCCACTCCTCACTCATCACATTCGACTCTAAAATGCCAACAGCTTCGTATCAGCCCATTAACCCGTGGATGAGGTCACAGTGGCGTGTGTGCATGCGCAGTAACAGCAGGTATACTTCTATTAACATGATATTTCTCCTCTTCCTCAGGTGGAGGACGAAGCAGAACCTGGACTACTGCTTCCTGATGATGTACGCTCAGTCCAAAGGAACCTACTACGTCCAGGTAAAGAGAAACTAGCACAGCTACAGTGAAGAAAAAAAAGAAAAGAAAATGAAAGTGAAGCAATTTTCTGCTGTTGTTTATTTAATGCTGCGTATTTATTGGTGGATTTTCAGGTAAATTATCTTTTCTTTAAAATCAGGATTAAGGGTTAGGCGAGGTGTGATCAGAAACTGTCAGGACTCAAAAACCTACTTAATGTAAATTTAGAGGATTTTCCCTTCGACCATCTCCTTTGTGTGTTTTTAGATCTCTTCCTGGAAATCCTGAATGGGAAACTTTCACTTCCTTAGATTTGTTTTCATCTCTTTGCTTTTTTAAAAGCTTTTTTATTGTCATTATTTCACAACTCTGTTTAATCTTTTTGTGTCTCTTTTCGGTCCTTACCGTGCATTTATGTTGTTTATGTATCTGTGGCTATGATGGATGGTTTGGAGACACTGACACAAAGACAGGAGGCTGAGCTGAAGATGTTCAGATCTTCACTGGGAGTGAGCAGCATGGACAGGATTAGAAACAAGTCCATCAGAGGGACAACTCAGAGTTAGAGAGGCTGAGATGATTTGGACATGTGTAGAGGAGGGAGAGGAGGATGAAGATGGAGCTGCCAGGCAGGAGGAAAAGAGGAAGACCTCAGAGAAGATTCATGGATGCAGTGAAGGAGGACATGCAGAGGGTTGGTGTGACAGAGGAGGATGCTGGGATAGGAGGAGATGGAGGCAGATGATCTGCTGAAAGAAGAAGAAGAAGAGGAGGTGTCTGTGGTCATCTCAGGTTGTGTCTCTTTGTCATTTTTTGCCACATTTTGGTTTCTTTGTGTCTCAGTTTAAGTTATTAAGTCAGGTTTTGATCATTTTGTGTCACATTTTGGTTGTTTGTGTTTGGTTTTGGTGGTCCAGGTCACATTTTGGTCAGGTTGTGTGTCTTTGTGGACGTTAAATGTTGCATTTTGGTTGTTTTTTGCATCTCTTTGCTGTATTTGACTGCACTGCCTCTGCCTGGTTGGCCTGTTCAGTCAGCCATGTCAGGGCTGGGCAATTCATTTTCCCAAGGGGCCGCAGGAGAGGCTGGGCCTGTTATGGAGGGCCGCACTAATAAGCTTATAAAGATCAAATTAATATTGAGCAGAATTGAGTTCGGCCTCAGTCCCAACTTGTCATGCAGCCCCTTAGGAAAAATAATTGCCCCCCCCCCGGGCTAAATAAAGAACAGAAATGTTGTGTGTGTGTCGTTCTCCACATCCAGAAGCTCTGACCTCTGAGTTCACAGCAAACATGTTCAGCAGCAGACGTCAGCGCTCTGAATGTGATAAAGCTTTAAGATAAAAGTCTCTGTGATGTAATCCCACTGGTGTCTGAAGCTGATGATGAAACTGTTGCATTGTGGGTAGATTGAGCGTGGCGTTAATGGAGGCGTCTCTGTGGCTCCATCACAGAGTCTTTGTTCCCTTTAAAGATGAAAAGAAGAAGAAACGAACCAGACTTGTTCCTCCTCTTCCTCCACGTGTGGGACAGAAACAAGTTTCAATCTGAATTAACAGGAAATGAGATGAAGCTCACCTGGTTCCTCCTGACCGGCAGACACTCGACATCCTCCAGAGGCCTTAAAAACACCTCATAAATATATTTGAAATGAAACAAGCTGACCCGACCCTGTTCTGGATTCTCCGAGGAGACTGAAGCCGATGTTGCATCCAGGTGCTTCTCACCAGCTCTGAATTAAAAGCATCCTCAGTCCCGTCCTGGTTCTGATATTTTCTCTTGTGCTAATAAAAAATAAATGCAGGCTTCATGTCTTTGGCTTTGCCATCCGCTTCGTTACGCTCTCTAACCTTTAATTATCTGAACTCAGTGGATAATAAAGTTACTGATGTGGAGCAGCAGAGGAGAATTGCAGCGTTTAAAAGCATACCAAACTGCTCTTCGTCTTCTTCATCTTCCTAGAAACTCATGGGAAGAAAATTAATAAAACATAATATTTAAAAAAACAGAAAAACACAGGACTGACCCCGGCTGTGTGCTCTGTTTGAGTTTTCAGTCTGTCTGGGCTTTTATTTTGAATATTATAAATAGTGTGGAAAATAACTTCACACTCTTCACTGCTTTTACTTTTAAATCTGATGCCTGTTATGTATTTGAACCCTGACTGTTTGTGGACTGGAAAAGGAGCTCTCTGAGGCCCGAATGTGGCTGAATTATAAAACTAGTGTACATTTCTCTGTTGGAAGGTAAGTCAAACAGCGACTGCACAAAAATCCAGAAAATGAATGACCAATAGATGTGAAATGGTCACAAAGTGGGAAAATTCCAGCCACTGAAATGATGAAAAATGACATTTTCCTCAAAGACAAAGCAAAAGGATACCTACAGACAGGTGATGCTTGTGATAAACCAATAAAAGCTGGATTTTCCAGACTTGGTGGATTTCTGACTCTGCAGATGGATGTTTGATCTGCAGCCTTGAATGCTGGTCTCCCTGCTGGAGCTGAACCCGGGTATTTTTCTGGCTACTTTCCTGTGATGAGTAGTCTCGCCGCCATCATCTCAGCCGGCGGCGGCGGAGCTTCGGCTGCTCCCACACGAAGCATTCTGACAGGAACACGGAGCCCGACGCGCTGTTTTGACACCTAAACTCTCTCTGAACTTTGCAGTTTTTGCTCTCTGCACGTAGCAGCAGTGCAGGCAGGAGGTGGAGGAGGTAATTACTCCGTGTCGACTCCCCCGGGACAAAAGGGGAAGACGTCTGTCAGGAGGCTGCCGTTTATGGCTAGATAACCAGAGCGTCTTTGTGCTGGTTTGAGGGCTGCCGTGAGTCTGGCTTCTCTGCTGAAGCCTCCTCCGAGGCCAGAGAACAGGCAGAAACAAGGTTATTATAGTTCACTGAAACTAAACGAAAAATCATTTTAGTTCATTCAAATAAAGAAAAGACTTTTGGAAAAACTAACTGAAAAGATTTTGTGAAAATAAAATAAAAATATACAGGAAATATCCTTAGTTTTCATATTTGTTAGTTTGGTCAAATTTGCCATCATAATTTAGCTGATGGGCGTGTTTATTGAGATTCTGGAGAGAGTCACTGCTTTTAAAACGTTTTAAAACTGCACTGATTTTCCTGAATCCTGCCTCTGACACATGAGCTCCATACAGTAATAAATAAAACTAAACGGAATAAACAAGAAAAACTCAATAATCATCAGTATTTGACTCTGACCTGCAGAAAGCATCTGGAGCTTTTATGAAACTGAAAATAAGAGCAGCTAAAATCGCAGACACGTGCAGAAGGTTGTTACCACAGCACAGGGGGTTGTTTCACATGCTTTTGAAACAACTTTATTTAAACGTGTTGCTGGAGTCAAATTTCAGGATGAGCAAAATGAGATTTTTCAAAGGACAGTCTAGTGTCACCTGTTTTCTTTGGAGGTTCATTTTCCAGTTAAATATAAAACTTTAATCAAAAGCAAAACATGCACCAACAATGCTGCAGGGGTGCAGACCACCACCCAGGACTCATCCCTGCACGGCTGCTCGCAGTCACAGGCTGCGAACCTGTTCGTGTTAGGATTAAAGACCGCGGGGGTCGGGAACATTCTTCCCACTCTGAGGACTCTGACCAGGCTTTCTGTTTTTATTGGTTTTGTATTGCTATTACAGCACTTCATTTTTGATTTTACTCTGTTTTGTTGCTTTGTGACTGCTCAAAAAAATCTGCTTCACTCATTCACCTGCTTACTGCTCGTCCTATCAAAGAACAGCTAAAGATGCCCAAAATAAAATACAAATGTAAAGTGAATCATTAAATTGAGTTTTCATTGAGATTCTTCTCACAGTCGGATGTTTTTTGGAGTCGGGTTTGTACTTTGCTGGTTTATATTTGCATCTATGAACTATGAATGACTTTAGTGCTGCAAACTTAGAAACTTGATGATTCTCAGGAGACTTTGCTGCCATCTTTGTTCTAAGCAGGTTTATGGATGTTCATTTGGGTTATAAATAATAAAAAGGTGTAATTCAGACTTAACCTAAAAATGTCACTTTTAGACAGGTTTTTGAAATGATCTGAATTAACAGCATTGATAAAAACTAACAGCTCACCTCTCCCTCTGTTCCTCTCTGTCTGCTTCACTTATTCAACACGTTCTTCGAGGCGCCGCCTTCATTTCACCCTCATACATGTGAACACTGAGCAGCTGTTAGCTGCTTCACAGCTGATCTCTGAAAACACACACACACACAGACACTCTCATGATCCGCTGCTGTTAGAGGAAGAAAACAGACTGAGTCTCTCTCTCTCTGTGTTGCAGTTAGAGGATGATATAGTCGCTCGCCCAAACTACTTCACCACCATGAAGAACTTTGCGCTGCAGCAGCCGTCGGAGGACTGGATGATCCTGGAGTTCTCTCAGCTCGGCTTCATCGGTGAGTCACGGCAGCAGGAGTAACAGCAGCAGAGGGCTTCACCTCCCAGAGAGGAGGTGCTCTGTGGGTCTGTTGTTCAGTGATCAGCTCTGAGGACTTGTCTGCATCGTCTTCCATCCAGACACCTGAAACACAGTCTGCAGTTAGTCATCGCTGTTTTCTTACCTGAACTTTTTCATACTCTGCAAACAAATTTAGAGGTGCACATCCACAACTGAAAGTTCATTTGTGAGCACATGGTTAAACTAAATGACAACATCAATAAAAACTATATGATTTCTATATCCAAAACAAAAGAAACAACAAAAAGGAACTCAGGGTAACATACGTAGCTACACATACTCTAAAAGGAAACCCTGTCACTGCCAGAGGGGTGACTTATGAAGCAGCTTCGACAGCCAGGCTTTCTTTGACTTATCTGGTTCGATTAAACCTAAAACCTCAGTCAGAGATGTTTTAGGGTATCACAATGCGATGCTCGGCCTCAGTCACACAGGCCTAGAGACCGGTTGGCGACCGCGTGGCAACCACCAGTCACTATGGAGACGTACCTTTTTTGTCAAGCTTTTGGAAGCAGCTGATATCTGGAGCTGTGGTTAGAGGGCAGGTTATTGTTGTTATTTTTCTTTGGGTTTACATGTGTTATATAAATAAAATGTACTTAAAAATGTGTATTCCCTGCTGGTTGGAGAGTGGTTGCTGGAGGTTGCTGCTGGTCACTGGGTGAAATTGATTGCAGAGAGTGCTGCACTGAAAACCTTGTGACTGCTGTGGTCACCTATAGTTTGCATGGAAGACGCTGACTTGTCTGCAAATGCTCACCAACTACTTGTTAGGCGTACAGTCAAAAGTGCAACACAAACTGGAAATGGAGACCATTCACCTGCAAAGTAAAAGCTGCACCTTTTGAAATGTGTTGACTGCAGCACTGAGGCACGACTTTTACTTTGAAGGCGATTGGTCTCTATGTCCGGTTTGCATCGTACTTTTTCAAGTTTAACACCATTCAATGGTTAGTTAGCAAGTGTTTGCAGACAAGTCTGGGTCTTCCATGCAAACTGCAGGAGACCACAGCAGTCAGCTAGTGACCAGAGCAATCACAAGGATGCTTGTGGTGCAATACCCTCTTTGCAACCGACTTCAGCAGCAACCAAACTCTCAAATATCCATTTTTATCTAGCAACCAGAGGTTGCCAGGGAGTCGTCAGCCTGACTGAGACTGAGGCCTTAACTGGTTCTGCTTCAGGTTCTGAGCATGCTCACATAAAAGGGGCGTTTGTCATTTCACGCCTCCTCTGCACCACCTACTCCAATCAGAGACATTATCAGAGGAACGGTTTATAAAGATTTATGAAGAGCATAAAAATATAACAAAGCAAGACTGGTGCTTCAAATAAGGCGAGAGAAAATCGTTCATCTTCTGAATTCATTAGTTACTAAGCTTATTTTAGCAGTCAGTGCTGCTGTTTGTAAGATGACAGCTGCATATTAGAGCTCTGAAAGTCTAGACTTTATTCAGACGTTACAGGTCACTGTGTGTTCAGGTCTGAATGTCCCACAGCCAAATAAAGGAGACGTGAAAGTCACTTTAGTTTGTACTCTGTCTTCCTGCCACAGTCCAAAGACATGCATGCTGCATTAATCTGTGATATGGAACAAAGCGCTGTATGAATCTGTGGTTAAAATGTGCTTTGATTGGTCAGTAAGATTAGAAAAACACCATAAATGCAAATACATGACTTCATTAAAAAGGCTCTCAGCCGTCCACGTACTCCCTCATTTCTTTAATATTTTAAAGTTATAAGTTGTGATTAGCACTGATGGATGTTTTTTATTTTCAGTGATCGTAGTTTCTCATCCTGGGCTGACAGACCCGGCTGTCCTCATCCTCCACCTGCTTCCTTCTTTTTCTTTTGCTGTGTTTCTCTTTTAGCTCTGAAGCCAAACCTTTTCTTTTCCTGACCTGAGTCACAGTCTCGGGGGAACAGCATTCACCGCCTCGCTTATTGCAGCCCAAACCTCCGTTTTTTTCCATAAACCATGTCACTCCAAATAAAAAGCTGTGCCTTCTCTTTCTGTGTCATCAGCCACGTTAGCTTCACTTTCTTTAGTTGTGAAATGCTCCTGTGTTTTGCTGCTGTCACTCATGGGAATAAATAAACGTCTGCAGTGATCGCTGCACGCACTCAAGAAACAATTCTGAAAAATACATTAAATTTAATGGAATCTGGTCAAGTTAAATTTACTTGATTGGTATACATTCAGTTTATACCAAGCATGTTTCCTTAATGATTAATTATTTGAATTAATAAACCTTTGATTTTATATATTTCAGCTGCATTTTACTCTAAATTATTGCTTCATGTTTATGAGAACGACCTCATTCTCAGGACTGATTGGCTGGCACCTGCACTGGAGCATTTGAATGATTTGATTCTGATCTGGGCTGTGCTCGCACTTTAAAACTTAAACTTTTCTCAGCTTTTCAAATGAAAGCAGCATGAGCAAAATGAAGCAAAGAATCAGCAATCACTGCACAGCAATGTGTGACCTCATCACGCCATGAAGCCTGAATCCCGTCTTCGCCAGTTTCTCCAATGTACACGTTTCCCATCTTGGAGAAATGGCCACATGGCAGCACACAGACTGCTGATAATTCATTCTGATTCATACATATTCACCGTGGTAAGAACAAAATCTGCCAGGGCACACATTTAAGGAATCCAGAGGTAGGAGAATTTCTACACTGATGGAGGCCTGATGTTTCCAAAGTTTGTAGTGAAACAGTGATGGAGGCAGTGATGGAGGCAGCGAGGTACGCAGCCTCTGACAGGATGTGAAGCTGATTTCCAGTCTCCGTCTAACAGATGAATTAAATCCAGCAGATTAATTGAGGCGTCAGCCTGCATCTGATCTGCCTTCTAATTATTCTGTCGGGGTTAATCAATGACTTCTTCCTGGATCCAATCAGCTGATGTCAGCAAGTGGAACCCCGGCGTTACTCACCTGGAACTGGAGTTTTTTCCTCAGAACTGTTTCCAGCGCTGACAGACAGGCCGACATTCCAGAGACAGAGACAGAAATCAGGAAGGTCAGAGGTCATGTCACGTTGACATGCTCGGAAATTAAATTGTGAAGCTGCAGCTGGAGGTGTTCAGGAGCAAGAAAAACCTTCGTCTTCAGTCGGAGCAGAGCTGGAACCCAGCGACTCTCTGACTCCTGTATCTGTATTTGTGCTCCAGTGTGTGGCCTGAAACCGAAGTTCAGACCCACAAAAGCAACATCTTCCCAACCTGAGTCACCTTTACTTTGCTTTCACTGAAACCTGTTATGCTGCTTTCTGTGCTCTTCTTATTCTTTGGACTCTGGTTTGTTGGGCTTTTGTATTTCAATTTGAACTTCTCACCAGTCACAATGAAGGCTCCTTATTGTGGTGCACTGGTAACAATCTTCAAGAACAAGGCTGATGAGCAGAGCTGCAGTAACTACAGAGGGATGAAGCTGATGATTCATACCATGAAGATATGGGAAAGAGTTGTTGAAGCTAGGTTAAGGAAAGAGGTGATGATCAGTGAGCAGCAGTTTGGCTTCATGCTGAGAAAGAGCTCTACAGATGTGATGTTTGCTCTGAGAGAGTTGATGGAGAGGTTTAGAGAAGGTCAGAAGGAGCTTCACTGTGTCTTTGTGGATCAGAGGAAGCAGATGATAGGCTGCTGAGAGAGGAACTGTGGTACTGCATGAGGAAGTCAGGAGTGAGGGTGGTGCAGGACATGTATGAGGACAGAGACAGTGGTGGTTAATTCTTCCATGAGTCCGTTTAAGTGTCCCAAGTGAGGTGAAAGTAGACTGAATTGGTGTACGTGACTGAGTCTGAGAACATTTCTCAGTAAGAGTGAATTAGCTGCCAGGCTTTGCTGAAGTCTTCAAAGTCAGCCGTATTGTTTTGATGTGTTAAATCCTCTCACTCTTACTGTCCCCCATTTTAATACGAAGCCTCAGGACTAAATTGCTTTGTAGGATCTCTGGAGAAACATCAGTATTTATCCAGACAGATCTGTCTCTGCAGAGACGCTCTGCAGTCATCTGAACGCTGACTCCCTCGCCGCCTCGTCTCCGCTCCAGGCGTAGCGTCTCCATCAAAAGAAATTAAACATTTTTACTTGTGAATTATTGATCATGCTAACTGCAGAGGAGAAAACAATCAATTATCATTATGTGTGTTATGAAACCCTGAGGGATGTAGAAAAAATCCAAACTGATTTATATTATTGGCTCAACGGGAGCCTTACACGCCTTAAAGAGTTTTCAGATCAAAATCTCTTTAAGGCGGATATTTAAAAAATGTGAGTGAAGCGTGTTATAGGTGAGGATATCTCTGTATGTCTGCACTGTACGGGGACATCATTAAGAGACATCCTCAGATGTAATCCTCCTGCTGCTGCTGTGGGAGGCTGATGAAACTGTTGCTTTCTGGGTCGTCTGACAGTGACGTTAATGAAGGGGTGAAAGTCGTTCTCTGCCTTCATCACACGGCCTTTGTTCTCTTTAACGAGGAAAAACTGTGTTGGACAACAGAAGGTGATGAAGAGCATCAGCTCAGAGCGGGCCGCGACACACTCACATCAACTCATGATAATACTGCAAATAATGAGGGTAATTAACACATTACAGCAAACAAGTCAAATACTTATTAAAACAAAAGATGATGATGACATGATGACATGATTTTTGTCTCTGTATGCCACTAAGATAAGTTTGAATATTGGATAATGCATGTAAACAGAGGATAAACTGATATGATGTCCTTTCATTATTTCAGCAGGTGTCTGTGGGCGTTTAGTAAAAGCACATCAACACGATGCACTCACTAAACTTCTCAGCTGTGGATGTAAAAAAGTTTCCACTCAGATTGAATTTATGCCTCAGGTCTTAAGTTTGGAGGATCTTGAATATTTTAAGCCCTTTAGAAGCCCAAACTTTTAATGTAGCATCTGCTGCAGGGCACACCGAGACAGAGAGTTTGGTTTTTGAAATATTATCTCACATCAGAACAGATTTTAATCAACAATTGGATTTCCAGCCAGCTTTTTCACGTTTGCTTTGTTTAAATGTGTTCCTGTTATCGACAAAAACAATCATCTGATTATTTAATCGATTGTTTTGAAGGTTGAGCTCTTTTAGGCTCCACACAGGAATACAGTGCTATGAAAAAGTCTCTGCCTCCTTCCTGATTTCTTAGTTTTTTGCATATTTGTCCCACTTACATGTTTCAGATCATCAAACAAATTTTCATATTAGACAAAGATAACCTGAGTAAATACAAAATGCAGTTTTTAAATGATGATTCCATTTATTAAGGGAACAAAGTTATTCAACTCAATTCAATTTTAATTATATAGCGCCAAATCACATATTGTAAGACCCTACAATAATACAGTTATCCAAAATTACTCCAAGAGCGCATCGACGACTCATCCAGGAGGTCACAGAAGAACCCAGAACAGCACCTAAAGAACTGCAGGCCTCACTTGTCTCAGTTAAGGTCAGAGTTCATGATTTAAAAAAAAAACAAAAAAAAAAAAACCCAAAAAACCCAAATGAAGGTTTTGGATGGGTCTAGTCAAAGTCTGGACTTAAATCAGACTGATATG
>VUQS01074914.1:23885-37683 GCA_015108495.1 Heterochromis multidens
GGAAAAGCAAGAAAAAAAAAAAAAAAAAAAAAAAAAAAAAAAAAAATGTTTTTTTTTTTTTTTATAAAAAAATTTTTTATTTTTTTTTTTTTTAAAAAAAAAAAAAAAAAACATACAACAGCAGGATTGCTTGGTCAAGATTATTTTTTTTCCCAAATTCTATCCTTTACAAGAAACCCATAATTTCTCTTTTATTTGGTTTTTATGTCACACACTGTTGGGTCTGTGTAAATGCTCTGTCTTCAAGTGTTGGGTCTCTGTATATTTGGGAAAAATAATATTTGTATTTAATGACTGCCTTACAGTTTGTTAGGCTGATTTTTCTTCAACTAAAAAGTATGTGGTCCAATTTAAAAGGTACAGTTAGTAATTCCTGAGGTTATTTAATAGAAAAAAAGGATACTGTACTTTTAGATATACATTGATTAGTGTGTAATTACGTCGTCCAACAAATTGATGCATTCTCATAAACTTAAAATTAATCCATTAAAAATACATAGGAGCTGGCGGCGGTTTGTGGAAGCCGCCACGTTCCCGCAACATATTAGAACACAGTGGCCGGGAAAGGACTTCCGACTAATCGCATTTCTGAGTATGTGGCTGGTCTCTAGGGTAAGAAAACACAATTCAGTTGACTGTAATCTACAATCTACTGATATCTAGCAGTGCAAATTTTACACACTGTAACTTTCAATATTATATTTCATGTGTTAACTGATTTACATTTGGATCCTGGTGTTTCTTTTCCATTCTTTAAACTAAGCTAATGTTAACTCTCTGCTGGCTTTAGCTTCATATAAACCAAATGGCAATGACACTCACATTTTCAACCAATTCTCAGCAAGAAAGGAAATACATTCTTTTAATAAAAAGTTTGTTTTGTTTAAAAGGAGGTCAGTGTACTCCTAATCACCTGAAAACAATGACTTAACAGACTGTCACAAGAGCCTACCTCATAACAATGACACATTATACAAGAAGGAGCCAAAGGAAGACCATCACCAGTAGATAATGTAATGAATATTGTTGGTGTCTGTGTGTGTGATGGTTATATTTATTACCTCGATCTGGTGAGTGCAGGAGTGTGGCAGAGGAGGAAGAGAGGCGCTTGGTAATGACAGGGTCTGTATGCTTGGATAAATTCATTGTGGACAATGACCGTCTGTCAGCATCTAGGATCAAAGAAACATGATAAATGCATATCAGTTGTATACTGAATGGGTGAACTTTAAGGAAAGAACAAGGGAAGAAAGAGAGCTGGAGCCAGTAATCTCTCTGAAGGGTTCGCTATTTTGGTTAATTCAGGTTAGATATGAAGAACTACCAACTTTTTGCTAAGAAAGGAAAAATATTCAAAAACAGATTAGTGCTAAATGGGTCTTATGTCATCTAAAATAAAACTAAAATGGCTTGAGTGAATGATCCTGTGCCTGGGAATATAACTTTACGTCACACTTTGACTGCTACATGCAAGTAAAACAACAAATACTACATGTCGTGCCATTCAGACTGGCCTACATGAACACTAATGAAAGTGAGCTAACACAGTGCTGAACAGTTACAGTGCTAAAGCCAGCGTTCTAACACCAGCCAGCTAACCCACACAGTGCTTTTATATTCACATTGGGATGTCATTCCGTATCTGTAGTAGAGACTGAAAGCACTCTGCATGTGCTCCAGTCCAGCAAGGTCGAGTGGATAGAGGAAAGCTGACTCGACAAAACCTGGGCCAGGAGGGGAAAGGACAATGGCAGAGAAACAAAGAGCACAGAGCAGGTAGAGAGAAAGCCGAGAGTGGGAGTAAGAGAGACAGAAAGTAAGTCAGGGAGAGAGAGTTTGAATTTGAGAATGAGAGAGAGAGAGAGAGAGAGAGAGGCAGAGAAGGGTGTGAGTACGCAGTAACAACAGACGGCAGCGATCTAAAAAGTTCAAATATAAACATGGCAGAACAATACTGACACGCAGAGGCAGGCAGACATATTTATACAAGAGAGGCACTAACAGAGACATGCATCAGGTGGATGATAGAACAATATAAATAAAAAAACAACACCAATGCAGAAGGAAAAAAATGACTGTACAACTGACTATGTCAACAAACTTTAATGCCTATGGGAGAGTGCTGTGTGTTAGCAGGCACTGTGTAGGGGTGATATATGTTAAAGTACCAGCTGTTGTGCAGGGAGTGTTTGTGTGCAGTGTTCCTCCCCAAGACCAACGGTTGGCCTTCTGTCTGGTTTTCTGGCTCCTCTCCAGTGTCCGGCGCATCACTGCCTCATGACGAGCCTACAGTCACAACAATGAGACCATCAGTGCCAAAACAAACAAACAGCTACCCAGCATGCAAAGTACTAAGCTAATTCTCTCTCTTTATTTCTTCTGAATTAATACAGTTTGTCTGCACCAGAAGTAGCAATACATGGCAGATAGTTTGGCATTTATTTTCATTCTATATATACGTGAAACTAGTGCCGAAGAAGCACAGTGACATTATAGGCTGTATTGCAATTATTGGAGTCCACCTGAAAGTCGAGGTAGGTTGGGCTTCTGGTGGCCCAGTAGCAGTTAGTATGTATACCATGTGGTCACAATGTTGCAGGAGTCTCCCTGTTCTCCCACACGCCTCGTTTCTGAATTTATACTGTTTCTATTGAATGAACAATTAGATTCAAACCCAATTTTCCAAACTAAGATTTAAAAGTTATATATTATTAAAAGTAAATATCTGTTGTAGCAACACTGGCCACACACATCAGTGTGCTAGTTTACTAAATCAATAACCTAATTAGGGCCTGATGTCAACTCACTGTAAAGTGATTCACTAACTGCTGGACAGGAAATCTACGACTATTTGATAGATGCTAGTTTTTTCTTTAAATTTTGTTTGTATTTTGTCTGTACATATATCCCTTTGTCAGGAAAGGAATGGTAAAACATGTATTGTATGTTTTGGGGTGCGTTTTCTTGACCAATGCGGGCCTCACTGTATCAGCAGTTGCAGTGGTTTCTAAATGCTCTTCTCATGTAATCTGTAACCCTGACTTTTAAACTTATTTAAAGTTTTTTTTTTTTTTTGTTTGTTTTTTGGAGCTTGGAAATCTGTGGTTTGCATTGCAACACACAAATGCTGGATCTGTATTCCCCCATATTCCCTGGAAGGGTGTGTCAGAAAAAAAATGGGAAGTAGCAGATAAGAGGTTAGTCTTTGCGAGTTTGTGAGTGTGAAGAATAAAACACTCAGGATCCACAGTTGTGAGTATCAGTACCCTGTCATCCTCCAATTTTTGCCGTCGTTTCTCCTCCACAGCAGCCCGTCTCTTTTCCTCCTTTACCCGCTGCTCTTCCAGCTTTTTCCTTCTCTCCTCCAGGTGTTTCTCATAGTGCTGCCTGGCTCGTTCCTCACGGGCCTGCCACTGGGCCTCCTTGGCAGCTGAGGCATAATGCATGTACATAAACACAATAAACACTGTTTAAAAAAAAAAAAAAAAAAAAAAAACCAAAAAAAACAAAAAAAAAAAAAAAAAAAAAAAAAAGCCCAATACCCACATCTCAGATTCTACAGCCCTCAGTTAGCATTTTAAATATTGAATTTAGAAAATAAAAAAAAGAGTAAACAAGTATGGCTTGTTTGGAAGGGTTGTCTCTTCTCTCTAAAAGAACATGGCAGTAAACCAAACGCAGCATACCAACACAGACACCTCGTGCCAGCTGCCACGGTGGTGAAGGGTTGATGATTTGGGCTTGTGTTGCAGCCACAGGATCTGGGCACCTTCCACTCATTGAGTCGACCATGAACTCCTCTGTATACCAAAGTATTCTAAAGTCAAATGTGAGGCCATCTGTCCGACAGCTAAAGCTTGGCCCAAATTGGATCATGCAACAGGACAATGATCCGAAGCACAGCAGCAAAATCTACACAGAATGACTGAAAAAGAAAAGGATCAAAGTGCTGCAATGATCCAGTCAAAGTCCAGACCTGTGACAGGACCTTAAGAGAGCTGTGCATAAATTAATGCCTGCAAACTTCAAAGAACTGAAACAATATTGTAAAGAAGAGCGGGCCAAAATTTCTCCGGTTCTAATCGGTTCTAAGCCCGATTAGAACCCCTGCGAGTCCTTGTTACCACCTTTAAAAGGCGGAAAGATTCTGGATAAAAGAACCAGAGACAGTAGAACCATGTCTTTACACCGTAGATGGGTTCTCATTAGAACGTCACACATGGGCTTCTGAATGAAACCTTTCACAGGATGTTCTTTTATGTTGGTTTCTAGAAGCCAGTGAAACAGGTCCTGGTGGAACACTTCAAAGGTTTTGATGAGCCAAAGAACTCCATATGGTTCAAGTTTGGCCCATAACACGTACATTTGTAAAGCCTGAAAAAGGAAATGTGTCTAAATGTCGATTTATCATCAAGGACTAAAATCTCTAACAGATTCTTCAACCATTTCTTCATTGATGCTGCAGCTTGATTCGAAATGCATTACACTGAAGCCATTTTTTATTAAATAATGAGCAATACAGTCACTTTCTGAAATAAAAAGGCAAAAATTCACATTGTGGAACTCTTACACTGCATATACCAGGCTCTCCATATGGCGTTGTTGAGGCGAATCTTGTCTCTCCAAAGCAGTTTTAGCCCTTTGAAGTTCTTCCACTTTGGAGACACCAACTTACCACTGAAAAGAAAAGAGACATGAGCTTAACCTATATTAGCAAATCCCTAACAGTTTGTTCTTTGTTTTACTGCAACTTGTGCATGATCAAGTAGTGTATCATTTTCCGGTGAAATGACCACAGATGGTGGCAATAGTGATGCTTGCCGGCTATACTGATCCAGCACCCATCAATTAGTAAAAAGGTAAGAAAGCACCATCCTCTGACAGGAGTTACGTGTCTGACGAAAGACTGCCTCACCAACTGTCTGGCCTAAATTTGGCTCCTCATATTTGAATTGGGGTGGGTTGCGGGACAAACTGTAAATAAATACAAATATATAAAAGGTATCAAAAAGGTGTAAAGGTGAAAATAAACTGCACATGCTCTTCATGTACTCAAAGTGTGAATTATTTCTAACCACAAGAGCAGGAACACAAAGGCAGACAAGTACAAGGAAGTCTGAAGTCATACTTGAGTTAGAATTATATAACAATTACGGTTTACGCAAGCAGGAACATCACACACATACCAGTAATGTTGAAACAAGTGAGCACTGGAGGAACTCAGTGTGTGCAGGTATGTCTACAGCATGTGCGCTTAATGATTAAAACACAATGATGCTTCTGTCTGTTCAGTATCAGATATCATCAAGACGGGAGAGTCAAACAAGCAACGATAAAAATCAGACTGACACTTTGCGGACTTAAAGGATGCAGGTGTACCACTAACATCTGAGTGTTTAATTGTAAAAGGACTGATCATTACGACTAAGAAAACATTTCCAAAGTGCCTTAACAGGGAAATGTTTATCACAATCCAAAAGGATTAGCTCACAGTTTCCCCTCTTTCCATTCTTCCTGTCAATTTTACAGCCTGTCCTTATTGACCAGTCTTGTTCTTCTCATCATTTGAGTGTTTATTTACTGTACTGAGTATTATTTACTGTACTGAGTATGTACTGAGTATTATTTACTGTACTGAGTAATATTTACTGTACTGAGTACTATGAGAGCCTTTTGGAGCAGAAAAAAAGCTGTTTCAGTGGTAAAGGCTCTTTCGCTCAAATAAACCCCCATCACTTACAACATAAACGCTTACAACACCAACAACAGTAACTGGTCTTTAAATAGTCAGGACAAAGGAAATCCTCTGAGCAGCTGGCACCAATACCTCAAACATAGCTGTAAACAGAAAACTGTGTGTAAGGCTACCATCACTTTTTTTAAAATCACAAAACCTGATATCTGCTACCATTTGCATTTCAGCCTTACTATTATTATATATTATTATGGGGACCTTCTTTAAACAGAGGCCCTTTACTTTAAATCTGGACAACAACACTGCTTTTATACTATCTTACAGATGGTAATCCTATTTATTTACTGTCCTGGTTTGCCAATTTACCTTTTCAGAATCACAAGGTGCTTTATGGGTCTAATTTTCAAAGGTTTTATGGTATAAATGGGACAATGGTGGAATTATGTTGTGATAAGAGCTGCACTGATCAATTAATAATTGAGTTATTATGACTTGTTGCTGCTCAGGCAAAACTGCTTAACATTGTCTGATTCAAGCTCATATGGTCTGTAATTGAACTGGGAACTTGTGATGCACAGTTTACACTATTCATTGACATATTTTTGGCTTAAAAATTAATCAACTATTGATGAGAAATAATTGATATTTAACCCCTAATGGAAATAATGTTTATAAATAGCTCCAACTGTGATATGGGGATGCTGTAACCACTCTTTAAGATTTTGTGCCACTTGCAGTGCTACACCTCTGATAATGCCACAGATACCAGATTTTAAACTATGGCAAATTGTGACATACAGATTTATCTGACAGGCTTGAGCCGGATTCATTAGGGCGAGAGGCCTCTTCATTTAATCTGATTTGTCACCAGGTCATAAAAACTCAGTGTATAAAACCACCAGTCTGCTGGCCATGAAAGGTTTAAGGTCCTTCTGCACGGACTTCATTTTTCATACCCAGAAGATATGTCCATCTTTTAAATACAGTATATACTTCTACGACACCCATAAAAAGTTGGGTGTCTTTGTTAACGGTTCAATCCAGAGTGCTGACATGATCAGCATCTCTGGCTCATCCCATCAGAACACAGGAACAAATGCCATGCTAAGTTCATGTACAGTAAACTAAGAAACAATAAGTACAGTCATGTGAAAAAGAAAGTTTTTACAGGACTCTCTCTCTGCAGTCCTGTGAAAGACTAAGTACACCCCATGATTCAATAGCTTGTAGAACCACCTTTAGCTGACTTTATCAGTCTCTCACATCGTTGTGGAGAAATTTTAGCCCACTCTTCTTTGTAAAGTTGCTTCAGTTCATTGAACTTTATGGGTATTTGTTTATGCACAGCTTTTTTAAGGTCCTGCCACAACATTTCAGTCGGGTTGAGATCTAGACTTTGACTGGGCCATTGCAACACCTCGATTCTTTTCTTTTTCAGCCATTCTGTTGCAGATTTGCTGCTGTGCTTCGAATCATTGTTCTGTCCTGTGATCACAGAGAAGAGGCTTTTCCAGGCAACCCGTCCAAACAAGCCATGCATGTTCAGTCTTTTTCTAACTGTACCGTCATGAAGTTTAACATTTAAAATTCTAACTCAGGCCTGTAGAGTCTGAGATGTAGTTCTTGGTTTTTTTTGCAGTTTTTCTGAGCATTTTACAGTCTGACCTTGGGGTGAATTTGCTGGAACGTCCAGACCAGCAAACTGGCAAAACCTCTGCTTTTATAAAAGGTCCTCACATTTGCTGATGAGCAATGAATCAAGTGAACTTGATTAGCAGCACCTGGCTGCTACTTTCCCTCTTAACTCCTGGGGAAGCAGTAAGGGTGTATTTAGTTTTTCACAGGACTGCACAGAGTCCTGTGAAAACGTTCTCTTTCACATGACTGTAGATAAGCCTGCCACAAAACAAACTAAACTGTCATAAACCTCTACTGTGCACAAGCGTCAATATAACAACACATCTGGCTGATATGCTTCCAGGTTTGTTTGTTGATTGGCCCAATTAGTGAGACAACGGCCATGAAAAATTTCATAGATTTCTAATCAGGGTTTCTGGATGGGAAATTGCTAGACCTGGCAGCTCAGTGGGGGTGGAAAGGGTGGATGTGGTACAATTTAATTACTAGAGTCATGCAATATTGTATAACTACTATAACAATAAACATTAATATGTGGTGGCACAGACAGAACAGTGTGGCTGCAAATGTGCATGTTTTTCTACTCTTGACTCAGCATGATAATAATGAGATGAGAGTAGCGACCCCCAGTATGGTCATTTCAAACACACACACACACACACACACACACAGTGGGATGGCTGGGATTCAGAAGGTCGATGGATCGATCCCCAGCTCCACCTGTAGTTGTCCCTGATGCATGCATTAGAGCATGTGTTAGAAAAAGCATTACATGAATGTGTGTGTCATACCAGTCCAGTCCATATACACATTTGTTTTTAAGGAGCAGCCGATCAGAAGAAAGTAGACTTACTGGGAAGGTGGCCTATATTTCAAAAACTGGGCAAACCTTAATCACCTTCAAAAAGGAAAACACTGCCAATTCACAATCTGATGATGCCATGTATTATAATTTATGAGTTATAGGGGATATTTTTAGCAGGTAATTTACAATTCTACTTATAATTCCTGCATAATTAGATGCAGGGACATTTTTTTTTCTCTGCGTCTCTGGTTCTTTTATCCAAGTAAGGCTTCTAGGTCTTCCTCCAGGACTACACTCACTGCAAATCATAATTATCAAGCAGGAAGTTAAAGGGAGACTCGTGACCGCATGCAGTCGTCCCATGCCTGACTGGGCACATAGAGGAGAGCTCAGCGTGGAGTGGGCAAGGAGGAGCTAAAGTGAAAATGAATGTCCCCATGCGTTTACATAGTGCGCCATAACTCACCTATACGCCAGAGTCATGCACTCGAAGAGCTTCGTCAGTGAGGCGTCTATGGAGAAGTGCGACGTGCTCGCCTTTCCAAAATGATACGTCTGACACGTTTGTTTGTTGACAGTGTCGAAGTCGTAGCCTTTCTTCGGCGGGTGCTCGGTGTGGGGCGAGGACACCATGAAGTGTCCGCTATGGATGATCTGAGACTCCAGTCCTTCTGCCTTCCTCAGCCTCAGGTGAGTCTCCTCCGTGTCCGAGTCGTCATCCTGCTCCTGCTTTATACTCGCGGGAGGGCAGCGGTATTTATGCCGCAGGGACACCTCTCTCATAGCCATGTCGATAACTCACCAGACAAATGGCTAAAGTTAGCCAGCAAGCTAGAACAATAAAACTGTCCCTTTCATGAGTCTTTCTGGAGAACACGCCGACTCTTAAACTTCACCAGCTTCGCGCCGCGGAGTCGAGGCCCTCGGTTCACTCATCTTAAAGCTCACTGTCGGTCATTAAAGTCCCAACTTAACTTGTTGTCTTGAGTTGACGTAGCTACGACTCGCAACAACCAGCTGACGAGAAACTGCTCAATGCCCCCCCCTGCCCAGAGCAGGAAGTTCCTGTTGCATAGCGCCTCTGATTGGTCCGAGTCAGAGCCCCGCCCACTAAGGACCCAAAATAACTTGCAGCCACAGGCACGTTTCTGCAGCGAGTATAACGGATCACACTTAACATGTGTGAAATTTACTTTAACTTAAAATATAAAATGTGATTTTGCTTCTAAATCGTGACAAAAAGTAATCGAATGGGATGTAAGAAAAAACACGGCAAGAGTCCAAAAAATTACAAAGATTATAGGTGCTGGTGAGAGTAGGGGGCCAGATGGAAGGGATCCTGCAGAGGTGGAGGTATACACTGGAGAACGGAGGAATGAAAGTCAGTAGAAGCAAGACAGAATACATGTGTGTGAATGAGAGGGAGACAGGTGGAAAGGTGAGGAGTGCGAGGAGTAGAGGTAGTGAAGGTGGATAAGTTTAAATACCTGGGGTCAACCATCCAGAGCAACAGACAGTGCACAAGAGGGGTGAAGAAGAGAGTGCAGGCAGGGTGGAGTGGGTGGAGACGAGTGTCAGGGGTGATTTGTGACAGAATGATAGCACAAGGTTTACAAGATGGTAGTGAGACCTGCTATGATGTATGGTTTGGAGACAATGGCACTAACAAAAAGACAGGAGGGTGAGATGAAGATGCTAAGATTTTATCTGGAAGATAATTAGAAATGAGTACATCAGAGGGACAGCACAGCTTGAATGTTTTGGAGACAAAGTTTGAGAGGCAAGGCTGAGATTGTTTGGACATGTACAGAGGAGGGATAGTGGATATATCAGACAAAGGATGATGAAGATGGAGCTGCCAGCCAGGAGGAAAAGAGGAAGACCCCCAAGAAGATTCATGGATGTAGTGAAGGAGGACATGCAGAGGGCTGATGTGACAGAGGAGGATGCTAGAGATAAGGTGAGATACAGGCAGATGATCCGCTGTAGCGACCCCTAAAGAGAGCAGCCGAAAGAAGAAGACTTCCTTTAGATCTTTCTTTATTTGAATGAAATGTCTCCATTCAACATTGTGGAAATGAATGTCAACATAAACACTCAAATAACAAAAGAAAAACATATTTACTCCTTAATTAACTTTTTGTATACACATTCCACATTTAAGCCAAACACAAACTCTAGCTTCTGTTAATGACATACTACAGTAATAAGCTTTAAACAGATCGGCAAAGTTAAAACCTCGTCATAAACACCACTTCTCAGGCAGACGTGTTTTTGCTTCATCACTCTGGAGGGGAAGCCCTGCTGCTCTGCTCTGTTCTGCTGAGGCCCAGGATGTGGCCTGTAAATGTCTCCACAGATATCTCACTTGGGATCACACAGTCGAGTGTATACTCTGAATGTCCTCCTGAGTACGTGCACACAGAAAAGATTTTCTTGTCAGCATTTATGTGAATTCTTTGGTAATGGCTTGCAAGTGTGTGTTTTTGCATTACATACTTTTAGGTTCAGAAAGTCCCCCTCCTTCTTCTTCCTCCTCCTCCTCCTCATCATTGAGGCCTAAAAGTGCAGCAAAACACTCCACCACCTCTTCCTCTGTCATGTGTTCTCCTGGGATTAATATCAAAATTACACATATGTTGGATGTGCCAGTAAAAACTGACAATAAAACATAGGACAGAGGATCAAGATTTTTAACCTAACACCGGTAACAGCAGACTAATCTTTCTCATTACCTCGAACCTGTAAAAGTTCTAGCAGCTCCTGTCTCTGCAGGACAGGCTGTCCTGTACTGTCAGCGCTCCCAAGGACGCGAAAAGCTTTAACCAGATCGTTGCTAGAGATGCTGAAGGCCAGCCGGTGGTTGACATACAGCTTGATAAACTCCTCCAGGTCAATGTCAGTCACATATTTTCCTGTTTCAGCATACTTGCTGAACTTGACCTCATTTTGCATGTCGTCTATCTGGTGAAGAAAACATACGTAACTATTACAGTTCTGATGTTTAGTGCTGCTTTTGCTTTTACTGAATATACCTCTTGCTCAGTAGGATAGTAGCCCAAAGCTCTCATGAGCGAGGGAACCTCTGACAAGGGGATTTTGGAAGACACTTGTCGTTTCTCCATCGAGTCCACGCCTTGATGATGGACTTGGCAGTAGTAGAAAAAGTCCTCCATCTCCTAAAAACAGAAGAGCTCTCAATACTGATTAAAATGTTATGATAAAATTATACCTGGGTGAGGATTTAAAGTCTAAAGTGTATTATATAGAAATACACGTGCATTGGTCTTCAATACAAGATGCAAGTGTGTCCAAAATAGTTGCCCTAACCATCTCTTACAGTTTTCTAGAGGTTTATATATAGATATATTTCTGTGTAAATTAAGGTCATATAGCCAGTAAAAAGTAGGCACATCATGTTTCAAGAAAAATTCAATTAAATAAGCACAATTCATGCACATATGTCATCCTCTCTATGAGAACCAACAGAAGTAAAAAGACGATCAAATTCATAAATCTAAGTTGATAAGATAAAATAAACTTTTTTTATCCAAAAAGTTTGGAAATTATTGTGTCACAGCAGGCAAAACATTAAACAAAGCCTAAAACAAAATAGGTTCAATAAAAAACAATAGATAAATAAAATAAACACAATATGAAAAGAAAAAATAGGAGGCAAAAATTGAACAAAAGCAGGAGCACAATTACATAAATAAAGAAGATAAATAAAAGAGCTCAGTGAATAAACATTTAAATTAAAGACCTTAATCAGAATCAGAATACTTTATTAATCCCTGAGGAAATTATGTGGTTACAGTAAGAAAGTAATTAACAAGTTAAAATACCAATATTAAATAATACATTATATTACAAATTACAAAATATTACAAATAGCTCTAATAATACAATAACTCAATATATAAATATCCTAATATATTACAGAAAATAAGCAAAGATCTAACAAATAAATACTGGTATTGTGGTTTATGGTACACAAAATTCCATATTATATAACTACTGCAACATTAATGCCAGTGTACAAGCACTTTATTAGTTACACCTTGATTGTACGTGTTGGACCCCCTTTTGACTTCAGAACTGCTGAAGTTAAAAGTAAAAGTACCACACAGGCGAAAAAGTAGTGAAGACCTTATAATGTGAGGTAGCGCAAAAAATGTGTAAATGTGTGTGGAATCTTACATATCCTGACAGTTGTTCACCTGTCACAAAAACAGTAGGAATTATTTCCTGTAGCGTTCTCTATGGCACACTCATGGGAATAAGTCTGAGTGAGAACAAGCTCTGTTGCCTCTGTAGTGTGGAGTGGAGTGGGTGAAATGGATTGTCCATGATAGAGAGTCATTTTTTCACTGACCTCCTGTCCCTCACTGACTCAAACACTTCCAGATTCTGACCAATAATTTTTCCAGTCTTGTGGATTACTTTGTTGATCCTGCTGGCATCTCTGATGCATTGATGCTGCCCCCGACATGGGGGAGTCCACAGGGGTCCAGTACTGAACCTGTTGATTCAGCTCATTGGCCCTGTCCAGGCTGCTCCCCCGCTGCTCATGATCTCTAGGGCTGATCTCCCTCCACACTTGTTTGATGTTGTTCAGCTGGAGTTTGGTCTCCAGCTTCTCTCTGTATGTGTCTTTACACCTTCTCAGCCCCGCCTTCAGTTCACGCTGTATCCATTTAAACTCGTCCTTGTTCCCAGACCCTCATCTTTTCATTTATTAGGACTTTCAGGTCACTGGTGATCCAGGGCTTGTTGTTAGGAACACAGCGCACATTGCTAGTTGGGATGATGGTATCCTTGCAGAAATGTATATAGTCTGTGATGCAATCCATGATGCTGATGATGTCATCCCCATGTGGATCCAGAGCACATCCCAGCCTGTAGTGTCAAAGCAGTCCTGCAGGACCTCGCTGGCTTCCTGACCCCACCTCATCACAGACTTGGTGGCAACAGGGAGTCTTTGAACTGCAGGGACATACTGAGGTGTTAAGCTGGTTTTATGGTGCAGACTGTTCCACCACATTCCAAAGGTGCTCTATTGGATTGAGATCTGGTGAATGTGGAGGCCATTTGAGTACAGTGAACTCATTGTCATGTTCAAGAAACTAGTTTGACTACCTTTGTGGCATAGTAGATTATTCTGTTGGAAGCAGCCATCAGATGGGTTGGTCAACAAATGGACATGGTCAGCAACAATACTCAAGTAGGTTGCGGTGTTCAAATAATGCTCAGTTGATACTAAGGGGCTCAAAGTGTGCCAAGAAAATATCCCCCACACCATTATACCACCAGCAGCAGTCTGAATCACTGATTCAAGGCAGGATGGATCCATGCTTTCATGTTCACCATATGAAAGTTACAATAGAAATTGAGACTCATCAGACCAGGCAACATTTTTCCAGTCTTCCATTGTCCAATTTTGGTAAGCCTGTGTGAACTGCTGCTCACTGGATATTTTTTCTTTTTCTCTATAAACCCTGGAGATGGTTGTGTGGGAAAATTCCAGTAGATCAGCAGTTTCTGAAATAGACCAGCCCGTCTGGCACCAACAACCATGCCACGTTCAAAGTCACTTAAATCACCTTTCTTCCCCATTCTGATGTTCAGTTTGAACTTCAGCAGGTTGTCCTGACCATGTC
>VUQS01074918.1:18647-35238 GCA_015108495.1 Heterochromis multidens
TGTTCTCAATATATATATATATATATATATATATACACACACACACACACACACACACACACACACACACACAACCAGACAACCAAAGCAGTGCAGCCGGATGGATGGCTTTGCAAAGTGTGAAAATCGCAGCAAAGTAATTAATAATTCATAATTTTCACTAGATTGCATTACTACTCCTGGCGCGGTGATGCTAACACAAACAACAAAAGTCCCACTGCTGTTTAGTTAGTACTCTACAGGTGAAGGTTTTGTGCCCCCCGTGGATCTACTGTACATGCAAATAATAGACTGACTAAATACAGAGCAACCTCACAGTTGTTGTTAAGGGGGAACTTGGCTATAGAGACAAAAACTATTTCATTGCTGAGATTGGGCATTTTATCACGGGAGTCTCAGGGGATTTGAGGAACTGCAGTTTTGACACTCCTGCACTGCTTCAGTTTTCAATCTCGGAGGTTGACGCTTAAGAAAAACAGATATTTTTTTCTTGAAATTGCACTTGTCAGCTCACTCGACTGAAGAGCCACATCAAGGTATCCATCAGTCCTTCAGTCCACAACATTGGCTACTCCTCCTAGAGTGTTGGTCAGATTGTAGTAAAACTTACACACAGTGATCACCTAATGGATCTTCACCCAAACTGTGCACAAGGTCAAGGTTACATTGGTTGTTTTACAGGCAGTAACCTGTGATGAACTGTCATGAATCATGAGCGGATGATCTTCTATGTCATTGACATTCTGTTTTTTCTAAAGACAACTCAGGCTGTTTATCATCTGTTTTGTAAATGGATGATTCATGAAGTGTGAACATTTTCAGAAGGTGCTTCTTCACACTAAGTAGAAAGGAGAACATTCTGAAGCATTTTCTTATATTATGCAATATTTTCCTGTTCCAGCACACTGGAGATCACATTGGGCTGTTTGTGGCCTTTCAGCTAAAGTGACCTACAGCAGTGCAGTAACTTTGTTGTGGTTCAGTTTAAAAAGATGCTGCTACCACTTTAATCATGTAAAAAGTTATGTTTACTGTAGTCTGTCCACCCTTGCTGCTGTGTAATTAGCAGCTTGTAGAAGTTGACTGGCATGTGTATGTTCTTATGGGAAGCCTGTAGTCCATTTAAACAGCTTTGCCTACAAGCCAAGTAGCATGCCCTCATGCCTAAATGCATGGGCGCAGGCTGCTGCCCTTCATTTAGCATGCTAAATGAAGGGCAGCCAGTCTATAAACAAAGCTCAAAAGTTTCTTTTCTTGTATTTTTTTTCCAACACATGGACTGTGTTTTTTGTGCAAAGCTTAAATCAATTTATAGAGATAAATCAACTAAAGTTCTGTGCAAATGTGGCCATTTATAATGCATATAAAATACGATACATGGTGGAATATCTAAAAGTGGAATTTTCCTCTACTCATAGAGATCTTTCTAAGTTAGTCTTATGACTTTATGATACACTCACATACAATGTTATAATAATAGCATCAGCATTTATTTCCTGCTATGTCCTGTAATGTGAATCCTTTAATAGATGTTTAGTCTTCCTGCTGCTTGCAGACTGATTCCCATAATGGAACCTTTAGTACAAAGCAAAGAGCCTGTAAAGACATTAAAGAGTGCTTCAGCCTGGTTGATATTGCTTGTTTTTTTCACCCTCCCTCTGCTCTAAGGCAAAGGCTAAGGTTCTCCACCTCCTCGCAGCTGGCCCAGTGCTGTATGTGACTTTGATCAAAGAACATGCATCTGAATCTGAGGTCTACAAACATTGCACAAACCCTCCTGACTGCTTTGAGGTTACAGAAAGCCTCTATAAACAGTGTTTAAATCGACATGAAGTTTCATATGCACTTGCTTTAACGGAGCTCTCTTCACTTGGTTGAGCAGCTAGTATAAAAACTCTGTTTACTCAGGTTTCATTCCTCTGCATTTCAAACCCAGCAGGTCATATTGTGACCTTTGGAATCAAATGTAGATATCCTTTTATGTGTGCCAAATGCGCACAGAATAAAGGACATACACTGAGACTTGTGCAGAAACACAAAATCTATAAGAAGCTGTTTTTCTTGATAAAATGTGAAGGATGAGTTCAGTAATCTCACAGCCTGGAGAAAGAAACTGCTCTGAAGTTTGGAACGGCAGTGGCTACTTCTGTGTCACTTGCCAAATGGCAGCAGGGTGAACAGGCTGTGGGTTTTGTCTCTTAGTATCCCCTCACAGATAGTTAATGTGGAGGAAAGTATTGGCAGGTGGTTGATAATTATTTTATGTGCCACAAAGGTAAAGTTGTCCATTTAAATCCAATATGATGGCTTTTTGGACATAGGTGTGATCATCTTCTCATTTATCTCTATGCCTCTGGATCAGCTGCTGTCTCCTAAGAAATCTCATGGTAATAGCTCATAATCCTTTTACCTTTTACTCATGACTCTGCAATGGATGCTGGATCTCAAAACAGGGATCCTTTAACTTGATTTGCATTTTTGGGCTGCGGACAAAGTTGCAGGGAGCCAAATCTTGTAAGTAGGCCAGGTGGTGAGCGAAGATTATGTTGGTGTGGCCAAATAGCAGCTGTCGAAAACACAAAACTTGCTCAGTCTTCTAGGGAGTGATCTAAAAATAGCCGTCTGAACATGCCAACGAGGCTGATTTTCAATCAGGTTTTAAATCAGGTATTATTTTTTGTTTTGATGGCACTTCTCATGTGGTGTGATGTTTTGCAGCTGCCGTGTCTTTTCTACCTGGCAAAATTTACCAGTGATTTAATTTTTTAGCACAAATGATTGACTTGTTGATCCCCCATCTATTTATTTCTGTCTTTATTTTTTTGCTCTTGTTGTGATCACCTCCTTTAATCAGTAACAGGGTTGCTGTAGGAAAACTGGAATCATTTCTACGCTTGTTTAAACAATTGAAAACAAAATGCTGTCACACTCCGGCCCTGATGGTAAACTGTCAATCAGTACAAACTAATTTAGTCATCTTACCGCCCAGCATTTAAATTAAATGAGAAGAAAAACAACAAAATCTGACTAATATGCAGATTCAGTCCAGAACTATTGATTGGGATCTCCTCTTCTTCTTCAGCTGAAATAACATCTTACTTTAGTTTGTGGAAAATCAGGTTACCACAACCTCAGCTGCTGTTTGTCCCTGTTTGGCAGACCAAAGCTAATTTGCATGCATAATTTGAATGTGTGTGTGTGTGTGTTTGTGTGTGTGTTTTGCTGTTTGTGCAGATCTCAGAGGAGGTGAAAGTAAAGCAGGTCACTGTGAGGCAGGAGCTGCAGTTGGATTAGAAGTGCATCCCAGCAACCATCAATCAGGGAGACACCTGATGAATTAAATATGGAGTAAATAAAAGCATCCACCCTGTGCCACACACTCATGATCAGGGATGTAGTTAGCACTGAGGACACACTAGTGTACTGCAGGAGTAAAGGACTCTTTTATTTATTACTTATATTAGTTTATGATAGCTGTTCTCTCTTTGGACCAGGGGTTATTTTAGGAGCAAAGGAAGTTCATGTCTCATTTATTTTAGGACCCGGGGAAGTTCACGTCCCATTGATATAATTTTTAGTCAGCAGAGCAGCAGCGTTTGCACTTGGTAGGAGGAAGTAATCCATATTGTGTAGATCAAAGAAATATGCTGATTTTAAAAGTTAGTTCTGCAGGTTTATTTAAAAACAGCCTCCTGCTACTGCTTGTCATGAGTTTTGTGGCACTCTGACTTTTCCATCCAGAGCTGCTGGTGGAAGTGTTGCCACCTCTGTCAAGATTTTTGTATGGAGACATACTTTTTGTGTGCATGCAGCATCATGGCATGTGTTGGCATGTTATGTAAGGCCATGTTTACCACCTGTTAATTAATGCAAACATATTTTTTTGGCTTATGGCTTGACTGGGCAATAGGTGGCATTGTATGGGATGATGCACAAGCATCCACCGTGTTGGGTGATATGCAACTATAACAACAAAACACATGCATATACAAAAGAACAGCTTTTGAATAGCTGTCCACCGTAGTGACCACTATGCATGAAAGGGTTAAAATATGATGCACATAGCACTGGATTATCCTAAACTACATGAATTTTTATTGACATAACATATAAGAATCTGTCCTTCTTTCAAACGCCAAAAATTTTATATTCTGCTACAGTCACACAAGGGAAAACAGTGGTTAGAGACCACTGCATGACTAAAATTGTTGCCACCGTGTGCAATGAACTTGTTGCCTTTTTAAATGGTTGCTTCAAAGATGGGGAGCAGGTCTGCAACCACTTGCTGTCAGTTGCTGTCCTCAAAGCGACTTCGGTGCATCAAGATGGCGATAAAATAGCAATAAGACAGTTAGTTTGCTATCAATTTTCAATTGAATGGGATCAAGTTGGCAATTACATGCAATCTGATTGTGATAAATTGGCGAAAATCGTAAATCTGTTGCTGTCTTCATACACAGAAATTTACATTAACTACTTACATTCAGAGTCCAGCCAGAACCTCATAGATTTAAAACAGAAATTCAGAAATTCCTCCATAAATAGTGATGTAGTCGCTACAGGACAGTGATTTAACTGCAAAATGACATAGGCGCTCAGCAACCTTTCTTTTATACCAGAATACAACCAGGTGGCAACCAGTTGAGTCGAGTCTCCTATTGCAAAGACACAGGTTACAGATGAGTTGCTCTCCTCAGTGCAGACTGACTCAGATTGATTGCAATGTGTTGGCAACCTGTCACCAGTCTGTCTGAGAGTGATTGCAGTCAGCCTGAGTCACACCGCAATTGTTTGGAGACAGGTTGCCTCCGACCAGGCGACCTGTGCAATCACCTTGCGATTTAAAGTGGTCGTCACAACTACTTGCCATCAGTTGCTGAATTAATTTAATTTAATGCAGTAACTGGGCAACCACCGATTTACAAGGAGGCTGAAATAAAACAATTTACTGTAATGCTGTTAATGCTGTATTCACTGTTATTTTTTTATATATTTTATTTAGCTTTAGAGTAAAGTGGTTTGTCTGCACACAGGTGGAGTCTTCTACTCGAGTGAAATAGCAGTACCAGCTTATTATAGTCATTCACCTCAGCATGCATTAACATAAGGTTCCCTTTTATCTATTTATTTTTTTGTGGGGGTTGTTTGGTTTTCTGTTAAGGACGTCGGGGCTCAGATTAAGTTAGTTTGCGGGCCTGTTCAGGACGATTTTTGAATGAAGGTTAAATTCAAATCTATATTTTAAATGAAATGCTTTATTTATACTCTAATCCTACTGAACTCTAGCACACACAAAAAGCGAGTCCACTTGATAGTACCACCAAGTAGCTCCACCTTACTCCCACTTCAAAGTCACTGAAATTCACTTCTTAGAAATAAGCTTTTTATTTATCAGAAACTTTGGAGCATACAGATACTGTAAACCTCCCCAGAAAATGTAATATAAGAGCTGAATAAGTTGGTTACAGAAGCAGAAGTTTCAGGTTTTTCCAGTCTCTTCAAAAAAGTGGTACTTTTGCAATATTCATGCAGACAACTGTCTTCAGCGCAGAACAATTTGGCGAAAAAAAAAGCTCATCTTTCCCATCACTCAATATAATATCAGAAAGAAAGCTTTGCAACATGGATTACTCTTCTGTTTCTTTTACCTCATTATTAGGATTAAAGAGAAAATCGTTGCTGGCTGTATAACTTTTCTGGCCAAGTATTCTAATTAAGATAGCAATGAATCCATGTCTCAAATGTGGGTCACATCTGGAGTTCCCTTATAGGACAGATTTAACCTTGATTGATGGCATTGGCACAGGGTGAGTCTGGCTCCTTCGCTTCAGCCACAGGTCCATCCTGTATTGGGTAAATGTGAGGTATGTAGTGACATTCTGGCCAACAGACCACTTACCAGCTGAAAATGCCCAAAGTAGCCCAGACTATGGCCAAATGAGTCTGCTTTCTGGGAAACTCATGAGTAATTGTTTGATGTCTGATAAAACCTCAGTTCCTTACCAGTTTGGGTAAGGAAGTCATGCACCACTCCAGAAGCAGCTCACAACTGCTGTTTTCTTTTGTCTTTTAACCCATATATGGCCCTAGTGATGACAGCACACATTGCAATTGTTTATGTCTTGTGCAGGAACTGTGGACAGGTAGGTGAGGGTTAGATGAACATACGCTAACCCCTCACATGGTGCTTTCACAGACACTCCTATTTAGCTTTGTAATGTTTTGTAACAGGCCCAAAAAAAAAAAAAAAAAGCTGCTTGCTGTCTCCATGCATGTGTGCCAACAGGTTTTTGTTTGAACACGTGCTGAAAAGCCAGCTCAGGTTGACTCTCACTTTCTCAGCTTAATCCCTCTGGAACATAGAAGCCACATGATAAACACAACTCTCTCTCTGCTCTGTCATCAGATTCACATCTACCTTCCTTTAGCCCTGCTCACTGTTTCTCCACATGGGGCTTTCTTAACAAGCTCAACATCATCCACTTGACTAATTGAGGCCCGTAAACTCAACAGCAGCTGCAAGAGAGAAACTTGTGCTTACTGCATCCTTACACTCCTCTTAAGTGGTTTCTTCTGCTTGACAGTGTTGTTTTCCTGCCCCTGCCTCCAGTGATGGGTGTGTTACGAGCTAATGTCGGTCCCAACATGCGTGAGCATGCCGCTGCTGTGCCCAATCCAAGCTTTTAACTGTTGCTGGCTGGCTACTGTGGCAAGTACTCAATAAGCCTTTGCACTGCTTGCCAGTCCTTTTAGGCATTTAGCCTGAGTCACCCCTTTGGCCTGGTAGAAAGCTGCACTGCAGTAACCTCTGGTGGAGATGCAGAGGAAGGGGGTGTGGCCAGTGAAGCTCACATAATGTGTTGCTCTTCCGCTGGTAGTAGTAGGATTTACGAGCATGAGTTGGGTAATCCAGTGGGCAGAAATTAGCCTGCTTTATGGAGAATTTTAATACTAGGGCAGACTCAGCCAGACCCTGTTAAGCTTCTCCGGAGTCAACTGCAGATGGTTTTAAAGAAACGGGAAGGGGACCAGTTTCAGGCTGTGGCAAAGACACCCACAGACACACACAAATACTCTTTAGCAACCTAATTAGGAAAAAGGACCAACTGCAAAACAATCAGTTCTTGTTTTGTAAGGCTTCTCCTGCCTTTGTCAGTCTTTATTAGGTGCCAAAAATCTGGATGTGTGAGTAACTGAAATTGTGTTTGAAACAAAATGCTTGTATAATCAGCATTGTGGACTTTGTTGGACTTTGAAGCCCCAGAGTCTGCGGTATTCCAAACCTTTCAAACTTCCATTGACGTCATCAAGTGCCTGAGCACAAGAAGGTTTCAGAGATCCAAATTCCCAACGAGGAACGAAACACCACTTTGTGAAATCATACATACTTCTGTGTTTTTTTCTCACTTTCTGAATCTAACTGAAACTTATGAAAATGCATCGAGATACCCGTGAACTTCCTTTGTTGCTTTTTTTTCTCTATTTAAACATCACACAACTTTGAATCCTGGGCATTTCCCTCATGCAAAGTCAGCTGCAGCACAAGCACTGCTGGAAAATGTCCTCAGGCCCTTTATTTAAATAGAAGCAACAATGAAACCATGCAAAAAATATTCCACAAAAGTTTGAGTGCTGTTTTATCTTCTTCCATAGTCTTGAACTTAACAGTTAAAGAATAGCTATTTTCTGAGCTGGAGGAGACCGAAACAAAGCTTAAAGGGCATTCACCCTATAAATGGTTGTTAACACTCCCATAGGAGTCAGTAATAGGTGGCCACCACCACCAACTAATAGACCTTGATCACCTCATTTATAGGTGTTGGTGCCACATTGCTGAAAAGACATCAGACCTCCATAAATACCACTCCTAATGACTAATAATGCTGCTCTGTGTCTACTGAGTGGTTAAATAGGCAACTACTTGCAAACACGATAGCCATCTTAACTTAAATAGGTGTTGATAAGACAGTCTTGCAAATGCTGATTGATTTTTTTAAAAATCTCTTAATGTTAAACTCTACATAAGTGTCAGAAAAATATACTCGAAAGTGTCTCTGAAATGTAGTGGCGTAAAAAGTATAAAGTTTCATAACATGGAAGCTTTACTCAAGTACAGTACGAGCAGTATTTAAGTAAATGAAATCAGATTTCACCACTGACTGCAGACTTAAGGAAAGTATTTGAAAACTCTTCGCCTGCAAGAGTGGCCTTAATGGCATTTTCACCATGGGAAAACCAGGAGTTTGTTTTTGTTTGCAAGGCCGCAAGCTGTGGCCAGGCCATGACTGTAAAGAGCCTCTTCCTGTTCAGAACTGACACTGGAAAAGCAACTTCATTCAGAAGTTTATGTTCAGAGTTCCAGACAAGAACAAAAAGCATTTATAGTTGATGGAAGAGTTGGAGATGAGTTAAAAAAGTCACTGAAAAAACATAATTTTATATTGACATGAAAAGCGAGCGTACCCAGCAGTTGTAGCATCAATTAATCAGTACCTGAGAGAAAACAGAGAACAGAGGAGCGGCTGGTGATTTGCACCGTTCATACAGTTATGACTCAGGGTGAGTGTGTAACTCTGCAGGCGCTGTGAAATTAGAGAATCAGACGTTTGCTGCTGGTTTATGCAAAGATGTTGGTCCGCAGGAATTTTCCTGCCTCTGTGAAACTGCATGTTATCGCTGCTACAGCATTGATTGAGAGATTAAAAACTGAAAGTCTGGTTGGTTCATTACTGCTGTGTTAAATTGGAAATGTTCTAAACTCTTTTCAGCACAGATAAAAATTATTTTCATGGGAAGTTTACTTGCCATCAGCAGCTTTACTGTGGTTTAAAATAACAGCTGATTATAAAGAAATTTTCTTTCTTTAAATCATTTAAAGAAAGCAATTAAGACAGATGAATGGTTTAGGATCTGCACTAATCTATAAGATTTATCTGCAGCTCTTCTTCACTGCACAAATGAACTTTCTAGCGCACCTGCAGAGCTGGTTTCTCTCTAGGATTCCAGGAAAAATGGACCCCTGCTTTTGATCTACAGTGTGTTTGCTTTATTAAATGTGGCACACAAAATAGATCAACCTTTTTAAATATGGAACTCCTCCAGAAAGGAAGAGAAGTGACACCATGCAGGAAAAAAATCCCTCATGGTTACAAGTAATTTAATGTTGTATTCAGGTAAAACGTGTTTTTGCAAAACAAATGAGAGTTTGGTTAAATGCTATGCTCTGTTAAAGTGGGTCTGGAGCTTTCAGGTGGGTGTTAACACAATGCCGCAATCTTCCCAGGAGTGGATATCCCACCAAATTTACCCCAAACTCAGACCATGCAATGCTCAGAGAAACTGCGAAACAAAAAAGAAAAGCCAAGAGCTACATCTTAGTCTGTACATGTCTCAGTTAGCATGTTAAATGTTAAAGTTCATGACAGTACAGCACAGCTCAGATTTGCAAAGTTGCATCTGAACAAACCAGAAGACTTCTGGAAAAGCACAGCAGCAAATCTACAAGAGAATGGTTGAAAAAGACAAGAATCAAGGTGTTGCAATGCCTCAGTCAAAGTCCAGCCCTCAATCTGACTGAAATGCTGTGGTGCGAGCTGTGTATAAACAAATGCCTGCAAACCTCAATAAACTGAAGCAATGCTGTAAAGATGAGTGGGCCAAAGTTCCTCCACAACGATGTGAGAGACTGATAAAGTCATACAGGCAACAATTACTTATTATATGTTATTGCTGCTAAAGGTGGTTCTACAAGCTACTGAATCATGGGGTGCACTTGGTTTTTCACAGTCCTGTGAAAACCTTTTGTTTTAAAAAGTACAACAGTTGGGTTTAGACCTCAGAAATGCTTCATTAGTGGGTTTTATTCTTACAGGTTGTTTTTGATATTATAAACAGTCTTTTCCAGTGTAAAGTAATTTGAGAACTCAATCCATCAATGTGGAACAGCTGGCAACGCATTTCCTTTCTGCTAATTTGCTGTCATTTCAAATGTCGTTTTAAGAAAAACAAAAGGGTTTAAGGAAATATCAGAATGCCTGCGCACTAAAATATCAAATTTAAAAGTCTTACAATCACAATACATATTAAAAAGCTTAAAAATTGTGCCTCCCTGCGAATTGTGTTTCCCTCTTTCTCACATTTTTCCTCTAAAATCATAACTCCATAAAACCACAAGTCTTATCAAAAGGCAAAGGAGCTTAGACGACGTGTTCCACTGCTGCAAATGCTGTGACGGAGATTTGTCTTGTTACGTTACGCAGTCTTAATCTTTCACTTGAGGCAAGAGGCAAACAGAGACCCACGTGGTTCCTGGAGGTGTGATAAGGCGGGGTGTTATTTATCCCACATATGCCTTTCCTGTTCTCTCTGAGCCCATGATGGTTGGTCCCTGAGCCAAGATGCTGGTTCACATGCTTATCAGATTGCGCCCGCTACTCATATTCTTCGTGCTAGATAAAGAGATAGAGACATGAATGAAGCATACAAACAAGATATACTTGTCATCACCTATTAGATTACTGTTTTTTTTTTGTCTGAGTACTAATGGATTTATTAACTGCATTATACCTGATTAATATTATAAATGTCAGTCAAGGAGCGTCTTAAAAGGTTTAGCAGGAAACTGAGTAAACACACACTGCAGGTTTGCCGATAAAATGTTCCCTCAGGGCTCTGACCTTGCAAGCTTTTCTCTTTCCATTTCAGCACAGGAATGTCTGATTGGTTGAAATACACAGGCGTGTGTTTGGAGGTCAGTAGGGCTTTTCAGCCCTCGTGCTCGACGGCGGCATGAAGGTTCATGAAACAGGACGTGAACAAAGTTCTGTTCAGAGTTCACAGCAGACTGATTGGGGTGCACAGAGTTATCTGCTGCTCTACATCAAGGAGAGTTAAACTGTGATTAGTGCTGACATTGGCTGATTAATTGACCTTTTGTGTTTTGGTCTTATAGTCAGACAAAAGAAGCTATTGGTGGGCGTTTATTAAGGCACGTTTCTCTATTGGCACACATTTTACAAATTTGATCTGTAATTAACTATTTTGTAACTATTTTGATTTAGATGACGACCTATCAAGACCAAAAGATAACCAAAAATATTAAAGGTTTTCTAAGATACGGTCTCACATTTTTTGATACTGTAACTGTAAAAAAAATTATGATCATTACTTTATAATCTTTTGACCTGCTGTTTGCTCTCACTGATGCTTTTTTGCACTTATAGATTTGATGTGAGATATTTTTGTCATGGTCCTTTGTCTTTGACCCAGGTTTTTGAGTTTCTTTGAACTTGTTTGTTGTTTCTATATTATGAGATCTTGATGTTTAGTTTTGGAGAGCCTCAGTTTTGTTATTTATAGTCTAGTTCCTGGTTCTTGTTTTATTATGTTAGTTCCCTGTCCGGTCTGTACTAGTCTCGCCTCTGTGTTCTGTTTTCTGTGTCTCCGTGTATGTTTACGTTTCGTCTCCGCAGTCATGTCCTCGTGTCTGTCTGGTCTCTTCGTGGCTGTCTGTGTTCCCCGTCTTGTATAAGTATTCGTTTGCAGTCTTGGTCCTGATCCTAGTGTTTCCTTTCCTGTCCCCGTGTTCTCTCTGTGGCTCCCCAGTCTGTCATGTCTTCGTGTTTGTTTACCTTCAGTCCCGGTGTCAAGTTCTCGTGTCTTAGTCTGTGTCTCAGTGTGAGTTTACTTCCTGTTTTACTTTGAAGGTCTCTCGTCGTGTGTGTCTAATCTGGCCTTCCTGTCCTGAGTGTAACCAGTGGTTTGCACCTTGTTGTAAACCCTCTGTTTAAATTCATGAAGGCATCTCTTGATTATAAACACTGGTTTGTACAGAGACAAAATTACTAAAATTGTGTCATGTCTAAATGCTTATGGATCTAACTGTATGGACATACCGACTTTGGAGAAGTCTGCCTATTTTTGAAATTGGATCTTAATAGCACTTGTCTTGTGGTGCTCAAAGCAGTAAAAAAACAAAACAAAAAAAACAAAAAAAACTAGTCGAAATATGTCTTTCCAGAAGTCATGATCCCATAACTCAAAAAACCCACAAACCTTGTTGTGAGCAAGAACTATTTTCACTTAACGTAAGCAAAAGGAACTATTTTATTTCTGCTGTTTACATCCACCAACTATAGAAGCTAACAGCTATCAAACATTAATTCAGTTTAATTCAATTTTATCACAACAATCACTTCAGGGCACTTTATATTGTAAGGTAAAGACCCTACAATAATACAAAAAACCCCAACAATCAGACAACCCCCTATGAGCAAGCACTTGGCGACAGTGGGCAGGAAAAACTCCCTTTTAACAGGAAGCTGCAATCGGTGGGGGTGAGGGGAGAGAGACATGACAAAAGACAGATTAGAGCCCAGCCAAGGGGGACACCATAAACGCTGCGTTCTCACTAAAGTGATGTCATTCCCAAGTTTACTCCATTCCAGTAGTAGTAATAGTTGGAAAAACAATGCAGTGCTTGTTTATTTGTGTTTGAACCCACTGCTGCAACATGTTCATGGTAGAGCCAAAAGTGGTAGCGCAGATTATAAGTCCTACAGTTTTACTACTGTTTACGCTTCCTGCTACCATCTTGGATTGTGAAGTCGGGGTTGGTGCAACTTCTCTGACTTTCTGAGTGGGAAATCCGACTGGACCTCGGGATTTCCGACTTCCCACTCTAAATGAAATGCAGCATGATGTTTGCATCCTGCCGTGCTGTCATGACCACAAGCCTCTCATCGAAGGTAGAAGTGTGCTTCCTTCTGCAAAGATTTTAAATAATATTCTGTCCTTTTTTTTTTAATATTTGAGTTTTAGCTCTGAAATAGTAACTTCTTTAATGAGTCATCATCCTGCACTGCCCTAGGATACAAGAGGAAAACTGATTAATTAAAGCAGCACAGATCTATCGAGCCAGTTTTTGTTCTCATATCAGTACCAACAGGAGCTGCTGGATCCAGTGGGGAATTATCAATTTTGAGTTTTAGCTGTTGCTTAAAATAGTTGAAAGATAAATTAGTTACACATTTCTACTTAAACCCAACCTTGGACTCTGCAGTTGCTAAGTAACTCGAACTGTCACTGCATGCTAACACTTGCAGACATGTGTTCAACACTCACAAAACCACATTCCCCTGCCGCTGTCAAGAAAAGCCTTATTTTTGAGGAATCACAGTCAGTGTTAAAGCCTTATGTAATAAAGCAGTTCACTGCTTCCTATGCTTATCACGTCCCAGTGAGAGCAGCTTCTTACTTCCTGAAATACAGCTGTGGTCTGCCATCTCTCTCCCGCACTGGCCTTGTAAATATGTGCTTTGTCACAGTGACAATGGGAACGAGCACAGTCAGATAGTGTAGTCTCGAATCCCTGGTACAGACTGAAACACGCTGCAGATGATTACCTCTGCAAAACCAAATGTTGAACCCAAAGATGGATCTGCAGAAACCAGACGTTTACTAATCTTTAAAAAAAAAAAAAAAACCCCTTGGAGTTGAGACCTCTGTGCAGACTGTCCTCTGTTGTTGATGTCTAATTTGATTTTATCCAAACCTTTTCATTAAAAATGGATCATATTTTTGCAGCACAATAGGACATTAATTTTTTTCTGTTCTATTTTTGTAGCCTTACAAACGAGGCTGATAAACTTTTCTGTCTGTGTCCTGTTGCTGTTTGTTTTAAGCAGCTCTCCCCACTGTGTTCATCTGCTCTGTTAGCCCAGCTTGATCCTCTGCATTCCTCTTCGTGGGGAAGCTTCAGCTGCTTTTATGAGAAAATGAATAAGTGAGACATGATGAGGGCCGATTTGTCTAATATTTCTTTCCAAGCCTGTGTGACCTTGTGTGTCTTTTGAAAAGAGGTCAAACCTTTTACGCTCTGAAAAGCCAAGATCACAACCACAGTTTAATTTACATAATGTGGGACATGAAGGACATTAATATTAGAAAGGCTCCAGATAAGTTAACATGAATTTGCCTGATAGTTAAAAATCTCTCATACGTACATAATCTGTCATCTAAATGGGAATCGAACCTGCTTGACCTGTCACGACTGGTGCCATCATGTTACATTTCACGCTGAGCAGACACACTGTGCTGCACATGTGACATCCTGATGTGAAAGAGAGCGATCTGTTGAGACAGCCTGCACGGCGGGGTGGATAAAGGTCAGCAGACTGTCGTGGCATAAAGCCACGAAAATGACCTGACAGGAAGCAGGTGGAAAGCACAAGATGTCTTATAGAGCAGTTAGAGGACTTGGTAATGGTGGTAGTGTTGAGGCCTTTTTTGGCATAAGTCATTTCATACTACAGAAACAGACAGGTACAGTGTTGAAAAAGGATTATTATACAACCTGGGTAAAGAGCCGTATAATATCTTCTGTTCCTTTAAAGTCTGGCCTGTTTAACTTAATGAAACTAGAGCAAAATTATTCTGTTAACTACTAGGTTCTAAGGTATAAAATGTATAAATGTATTCTAATATAACTCTCCAAAGTATGCCACATGTCAGGCACATACACAGGTGAGCAATTTCTTTATGAAACCATTAAAAAGTATCCCAGTCTTGCAAGTATGAGGTCTCTTAAGATACAGCAGTCATACAATAAACCTTTTTCCGCACAGCTGACCAGATCCTATCCAAATATGGATAATATTTTACTCAGCCCAAAAACCAAATTTACACAGCATACAGCAAGTACCAACAAGTATCAAGCACCCTTTTGCAGCAAAGGTATGACTGTGAAATTACTGCTTAATGATAATGTTACACTGCTCAGCGGCAGCTCATAATAAGCCTTTACCTTCATCTGGGTGAACAGTTATAGCTAATACTCCAAATGTGACAGTGTCAGAAGTTTATGTGATAAATTTCCTGGGCACTGATGTCCAAAGTGTTCAAAATGTCTGGGACAGGTCAGGGACAGGTGTGCAAGTCTTTTTTGCATCATGGTGAACCATAACCATGTTTTTAAATGCAAGTTGGAGAATGATACTCGGATGAGGCCAACACGGGAAGAATTCCAGGATTTTTCAGGGGGATGAATCTCCTTAATCTGATGGTCTTCTGTTGTGCTTTTTGGTAGTTTACAAAAAATTTTGAAAATAATGTTTTCGTACCATTGTGATAGCTTTTGATAGGTACTGGCTGATAGCTCATCTTGAAAAATGCACCACTTCTTGGGATGCTGCAGCACCCCTACTTCCCACGGCCTTGTAACAGACTGATAAAATACTGGCATTTCACTCATTAAAACTGAAGACAAACATCTTGGACAGGCTGTACCATACATCAAGCCATATTATTTATCAGATAATTCACAATAAAGTATTCCAAAAGGCTCCAAGAGGACACACATGACACAGAGGTCTAGTTCAGTGACTCCAGTCCTTGGAGGTCAGGCCTAGCAGACTCTGATTGGCTATGGAGATTGAATAACTTTTGGACATGGACGATAAAAAACATGGACGTAGCTTCCAGGTTGGAAAAATTAAGCCAATGCGGAAGTACCTTAAACCTGCATTTCTGTCTGAAGGCCACCAGATGGCGATAGACTTCCAGTCCTATAGAAGTCTATGGGAAAACAGCTTTCTGGCTTCACCTCTGTAAACATTTTCCTGCTGAGCGTATGGGCTCAGTCACTCATTTTGTGTCATATTGATTAAAAAAATTATCTGTGGTATGAAACCGCATGCTCATTGGCTGCTGTCAATCATAAGTCGCTAGCCAATGAGCGTGCAGTTTCACAGTCAGACCTGTCCCTCTTCGGGGGCCACGGCAGAAATGCTCGTCTTGTTGATTCATAATAGGATTTTACAAACTAGCTGGTGACATCACGGTAGCTACGTCCTTCTCTTATACTGTCTGTGCTTTTGGAGTCAGCCCCAAGTGGCCACTAGAGGAACTGCAGTTTTTGGAACTTTTGCGTTGGCTTCATTTTTCACCTCCAGAAGGTGCTGCTTGGTTCAAATGTTTGGGTTTTTTTTGTTTGTTTTGTTTTTTTATATCAATGTGAACATTTGATCTTTGCAGTTCTGATCTGGGCCACTTTCTGAATCACATACACTTTCTGCTGATGGATGACCTACAAACAGTCCCTTACACATTTTCTCTGAGTGTTGATCTCAGAAAACTTTGAAGTTAGTTGCTGTCTCATCTACTGTAAACGGCAAATCTTAAGTTATGTAAGCCTACAAAAGTGTGTCAGTTTCATTACCTACTTACTTTGCAGGGCTTTCAGGAAGAAATGACTGGATTTTTATTATTATTTAACATTTTATGTAGCTATAGTTGTATTTCTTAGACACAGAATGCCTAGTTCAAACCCGCAAATAACCCTACAATAATCAGTTCAATGAAATAAGCACATAATTGCCAGTGTTTACAAGTAATGGTGATCAGATTACATTATTTTTAGGCTGGTAGTACTATATAGTTACTCTTTTGGCTATAAAGTATCCAGCAGCATGCTTGAATTGAGGAACATGTGTCTTTCTTGTCATGGTCCCTGGGTTTTTACCCAGGGTTTTGACTTTAGTTATTTTTGTATTCTGGTTTGTGTTTTCATGAAAGGATTCATGGTCTTAGTTTC
>VUQS01074918.1:35258-65282 GCA_015108495.1 Heterochromis multidens
TCTCTATTGTCCGCTCTGAAGGCCCTCTTCTTGTTGTTGAGGAGGGCTTTGATGTCCTTAGTCACCCATGGCTTGTTATTTGGGTAACAGTGGACAGTCCGAGCTGGGACAATAGAGTCGGTGCAGAAGGTTAAATAATCAGTCATAAACTCAGTAAGCCCATTGACGTCCTCACCGTGGGGCTCACAAGGTTCTGCCAGTTTGTCACCTCAAAACAGCCCTGTAGCTCCACCAAGGCCTCCTCCTCCGACCACCTCCTAATACACCTTGTGGTCACAGGCTCCCTCTTCACAACAGGCACATAGCAGGAGGTGAGGTGAATCAGGTTATGATCTGACCTACTCAGTGGGGGGAGAGGGGAGGAACTGTATGCATCCTTGGCATTAGCATACAGTAGGTCTAAAATTCTCTCCCCCCTGGTGGGACAGGCCACATACTGTGTGAAGGCTGGAAGTGTAGCATCCAAGGTGACATGGTTGAAGTCACCCGAGAAAGCTACGAAAGCACTCAGGTGCTGAGTCTGTAACCGGGCTATGGCAGAGTGAACGATGTCACATGCAGCTGTGGGGTTAGCAGAAGGAGGAACATAAACAGCCACCAAGATCACCTGGGTAAATAATATGGCCCGAGTCCAACAGTGCACAGTTCAATGTTCGGGCAACAAATCCGCTCTTTTGTTGATATATGAATGAGTTAAACATTTTAAATCATTAACTTAATGATTTTAAATGATTTAAATTCAATATTTGATTGACATTATATCAAATACTAAAACTTTATTTTTTTAAATATATGCTTAAGTTGGAACAGAGGCCTGTTCATCACTGTGTGAGAGGACCTGATGCTTCTGTTGTGTAAACTAAATATTTTCTCCGTCTTGCTTGATGTAGGATTTCAGCTGCTCAACAGCTTAGGACCTCCTTTATTTCATATTACAGTATGGCAGAGGTTTTCAAATCACCAATTTAGCACCCAGAGTCTTTTACTGTGAAGCTACTTGGATTAAATTTGTGCACAAAGTGGCTTGGAACAAATTAATAATGTCATATGCAAACAGCTGCTTTTATACATCCCTAAATATTGAGTTTCCTTTTGGTCTAGGAGCAGGTGGAAATAAATATTTTATCTGTGTGCTAAAATAACTATTTTTGCAAACAATTGAAATAATTAAAATACATTTACTCCTGTTCGTTGATAAATATCTCATGGGCACCTTCCAATTTCAATATTGGCATTAATAGAAAGTGATCAGGCTCTAGGTGGGTGTTCAAACCGAACAGTTCATGTAGAATATTGATTGGTATATTTTTAAGAAAATCCTTGTATATTTCACAGTGCCGTGTTCATTAAGAATGGCTAAAAAGTCTTCTTAAGGTACGAGTTTACTTCTTGAGAAGCAGTGCAAATATTTGATTTCTCACCTCCCCTAAGAACTTCCAACTAACTTCAGTCTAAAAAGGCGTTTATAACTAAAGTAACCATTCAGCGATTTTTTCCTGATTCCTGACTGTACCTTATCACTGTCATCCACACTAATCCCTTAGCATCTGACCTTTCAGTCAGTTCTGTTTGCTCATCGCTTGTTTGGTCTGTGGCGTTATGCCTCTACACCCACGACAACAAACACCCACGATGCATTCTTCCCTTTCACTATCAAAGCTACACACTGCTGCAGGTTGTCACGGCAACTGCATCACTGGCTGGTGAGTCACCTGAATGTTGCCATGGGAACTGTCTTGCTAGTGACACCCCCCTCCCAACCACTCCTGAGCAGAGGAGAGGCTACCGTAGAGGCTTGTTTTGTGTGTGTTTGTGCCATGCTTGACTGTTGGATCTTCTTTGTGATTGGCTGCTGGACAGTTGAGAGTTGAACTGTCAGCACACACTCTAGATTGTGTGTGTGTGTCAGCTGAGAGGCTAGTTGTTTTATGTCAAAGTCTTTTTTGGTGGAGAATTGCTCCACTGACGTAAGTGAACAGTGTGGGTGTTGTATTTGTTCTCATCTCTCTGAGTGCTGTTACCTGGCCAAATGAGAGAGACACACACACAGACAGAGACTGGGACTAAGATTGAGACTACATATCTATGTTATAGGTAAACATGACAAGACATGCATTTTTACCTATAATGTTGACATAGTTTACCTATAACATAGATAACTCCTTACAGGCTGCAGATACTGTGTTGATGCAGATAGACCAAAGGTAAGAAAGACACTGAGATGCAAAGCGGACAGGTTATACATTCAGTAGAAGAAGCTGGAGGTTGACTCAGGCTGAGCCATCCCCATGAAAATGACACAGCAGGAGGGAAAATCCTGGATTCCTGCTCTGAGTCCAGTCACATGTCAGCCTAATTGGACATGGGTGTGAGTCAGTCTCTCTTTATCTGCCTGTGAGAGGAAGGATGGGGTGATCAAGGAACATGGGGAGGAAAGGGCTGAGATGAGAGGAAAAGGAATAGCAGAGAGGGACTTGGTGCATTACACTGCAAAAAAAATGTGGGAGCTGGTTTGGTTTTAAGTCTTAAAACTGTGTGGAAGGTGTGTTGAAGTAGTATAAGATAAATATTAATTTAAACAAAAGGCAAATCTTGCTTTAATAATATATTTCATTATCAAACTGCATTTTCTTGCTGGTAGGTTTTGATAAAAATGAAATGAGTTTTGATGTTGCCAGCTACATTAACAGGATAAGTCTGTTTTTGACCACAGTAACAACTGCAGGAGAGGTACTTTGTTAGCAGCCCCCCAAAAAATTCTGGGTCAAGATTGGTTAAACAAGCAACACGAACATGAACACTACTCCTTCAACATAAAATTCGTAATATACACAGACAGAGCAAATGCTATTGTTATCAATGTTTTGGTCTCACAGATCTGTAGGTAGATTCATAGCTAGTGTCACAGTCAAAAATGGTGCAGGTGCATAATTACTAGCCAGTATTGTAAATATGGAGGATCGTATTCAGCAATGGAAACAGAAATTTAGAATTCTTTAAAGTTAACATCATCAGTGCCTGTGGAAAGCAGATGTGTGAAAAAATATTAGTATTTCATAAATTCATATTTGGAAAATGAAATTACAAATGACAAATTTTGGATATGTTAATATTACCAGAAACTTGACTTTCTGAAAAAGTTAATTTGGATTTGGTACTTGGTGTCATACCTGGGGAATATTACATTAGAGTTGGATGAACATGTGTGGTTCCCCCCATATTTAAGCTTTAATATCTGTGAACCACTCATCTGAGCACTAAGACAAAAGAATAGTATCTGCCCTGTAAATGAGAAGCTGGTTTCTGCAGGGCTCCAAATCTGCTGTCAGAGAATGAACTGTCATGGTCCTGGGTCTTTGACCCAGGTTTTTGAGGTTGTTTGAACTTGTTGTTGTTGTTTTCCTTTTTGTATTATGGGATGTTGATGTTTAGTTTCAGAGTGCATCATAGTTTTGTTATTTATATTTCCAGTTCTTGGTTCCTTGTTTTTTCATGTCAGTTCCTTGTCATGTCCTGTCTGTCCTCGTCTCGCTCCTGATTTCTGTTTTTTGGGTCTCCGTGTTTGTTTACGTTCCGTCTCCCCAGTCGTGTCCCCGTGTCTGTCTGGTCTCTTCATGGCTGTCTTTGTTCCCTGTCTTGTCTAAGTATTCGTTTGCAGTCCTGGTCCTGATCCTAGTGTTTCCTTTCCTGTCCCCGTGTTCTCTCTGTGGCTCCCCAGTCTGTCATGTCTTCATGTTTGTTTACCTTCAGTCCCGGTGTCAAGTTCTCGTGTCTTAGTCTGTGTCTCAGTGTGAGTTTACTTCCTGTTTTACTTTGAAGGTCTCTCATCGTGTGTGTGTCATGTTCAGTTTTGCTTCCTCTGTCTCGTCAGTTTGATTCAGTTCTGGTGTGTCCACTCTGTTCTGATTCCTTCTGGGTGTATTTACTGTGTGCGTTTTCCCCAGGTCAGTGTCGTGTCCTCCATCATTGTGTGTGTGTTTCTGTACGTCTGTTTTCCTTCATGGTATGTTAGTTCTGTCTGTCAGTTTTTTCCGTCCTGCATCTGGGTCCACTCTCTGTTTGCCACACACCCTGTTACATGACATGAACATTCAAATATTTTACGGATTTCATGCATCTATCATCCTGTGATAACTTGAGCTACACTCCTGAGACCCATATTCATAGAGCCATAGTACTAGATATTTATCCTAAAAATTTGAAGGATCTAGCTCAAGTAGTTTGCTACATAATGGAATTATAAAAATATAAAAGGTACCTGAAATGTATGCATAATTCAAATCAAGAAGTGTATCAGTCCCCTGGATTTTTTAAGGCAAATTTGTGATGATCAGGTAGGAAGTTTTTTAAAAATTTGATGAATTGAGGTAGAGTGACCCAAAAGCTCATTATTGGATGAAAGAAATTAAGATGGATATTTTTTGTAGTGTAAACCCTGCCTGATAGCCACCTGTCTTGTTGCTGCTGGTTAGTGGTCTGCAGGTGTGGGCTGCTGCAGTCTCACAGTTGAGGAGAGGGAGATGCTACAATACTCTCAGAAGCCTCAAAGAATCAGGGCAGCTTTATCAAAATTCATCTGCTGACTGTCACTCAGCCTAGCTGCTACAGAAACACCGGGGGCCTGTTGTCACTGAGACTGCCACCCCAAACAATTTCCTGCATTTCATGTCTTGGCTTCTTGGATTCCTCACTTCCTCTCTATTTCTCTTTATTTTACTTTTATCTTCATTTTTTTTCTGTCTCCTAAAGCTGTTGTTGAGAGATTCTCCACAGAGTATTAGAGACGCAGTCCCACTTCTGATGCTGCGGTATTCATGGGAATGCTATGTCCCATTGCACCATATGTCCTCTGAAATGAAAACTGTAATTTTTGACAATAAATAGGCTGAATTATTTCCTTTATAATGCAAAGTACATGGAGTATACAGTTGTGTGCATAATGCTTTTATTCTTTGAGTCCTAAGGCAAGTCATTCTTTATTTTATGTCAGGATTATATTTATTCTTTTCTGATGGAATTTCCTTTGTTTCAAATGAGGGAATACATTTCTGCTGCACCATTTGCCTGCAGATAGATTTAATGTACATTTGTTAGATTCATTTTATTTACTTTTATGTGTATACAGATTGGGATAGAAATGCAACTGCATGCCAAATGTAAATCAAAACACTAGTCCAGATAGTGGAATATAACAAGTAGGAGAGTCAAACTCACAAACACACAGAAACATATCTGGGGTCACTTTTAACCATCATATTTATCAGTTTTCATTCAAAGTTGTGCAGTTTCTCAATATCAAATGTAAATTCTTCTTCTTCTTCTTTTTTTTTTGTTCTACTACTAAGAAGCACATTTCATAAAATACGAAAGATTTGTAAATGTGAAATTTAACCAGTTAAATAGTTAAACAGTACTTATAATCAGCGTAACAAGCAGTAGATTGAACCCCCGGATTGCTGCTGTAACAGCCAGATTGCAGAAACAAACAGGAGCATTGCAGGTAAAGTGAGATTCTGCAGATAGGAAAACAGGCAGCAGACTGGTGAGGAGGGACCTGCAAGCGAAGCTTCCCAACCTTCAGTCACGTATGGAGCAGACAGAAAGTACAGATTGTTGCCAAGCGGTTAGAGCAAAAGCACTTCTTTTCCGCTATTGACTGACTACTCCTAAGATAACCACACACTTGACTCCAACGGGTAAACAGGCTAGTGCTGACGAGTGCAACATGATACTACAAACATGTTTGTGCATATGTATGTGCTCATGCATGAGTGTTTCCTCTAACACTTCAACAGTCCTATATTTTTTTACTATATACAGGATCTCTATAAACTTTCCTATGGCGAAATCAGTCAACATGCAGACACGGATCTTGAATTTCCATCGTAACCAGAACTGTTTTATTTTCTTTGGCATCTCACCTCTTGAAGGAATTTGTAATACATTAGAAATCTTACAAAGCTGACTGATATCTGCTATCTGATCTTCATCACCAACATCTCTCAGCTACTTTCTATGCTTGTTTCCGCCGCTGGAAAAAAAAACGGTTATCTCTATGTTATTATCTCAAAGTTTTGAATTGGGTATCTCAAAAGTTTAAAATGCCCCTGATAGTAAGAGTTAGATTACTATTTGAACATTACATTTTTTTATCCACTACTTTTATCTATTGTTCAGTGTACCAGGTTTTTGTTATGCTAATTAATATATTTTAACTGTGTATTTATTATGCTTAGCTAACCATTTCAACTTTACCCATTAGTTCTGCTAGTAAGTTTTTTAATTCATAACTTTACCTTGCTGTTTATTCTCTTCATCTGCTATGTTAAGCCATTAATTTCAACTGTTTATCTATACTTTAGCACACCATTTAACCACTTCACCAGTTTATTCAACTTTACTATTTCATCTATTAGCTATACTTTTAGCTAGCTATTTCAACCATATATTCACTTTTACTGGCCCTTATCAATTTTAATAATTTATGCTCTTATTCTGGCCATCTATTTCACTACTACTTATCAGTGGCTTTCCGTCAGGATAACTACAAGCAAATCTCTTGCCTAGTCAAATCTACAAAAAGACATCAATTAAAATGTACCAAAGTAAAGGAATCTCTTTCCTTTTATCTCAAACAGCATTCTGTCTTAAAGCTTCTTGTCTGTTTTCATCCATCCTTTACATTACTGCCATCTTGTGGCCACAAGTGGCTATTGTTGCTGGAAGCACACTTGCCTTGGATCCCACTGGAAACTGTAGTGTGTCTCGATTTCACAGGCATGTTCATCTCCTGTTAACCAGCAAGCAGTGCGAGCTCAGTTTAATTATTTGGTTAACAGCAGTTTAGTGCTTCTGCAGCAATCGTGGAAGACAGCATGACTGAAGAGGACACTAATTATTTTAGTAATTATTTAGTGTATTTTAGTAATTATTTATTGTTGTCTGGTGGTATGACATAATACTGAGACCATAATACTGAGACCTGGGGAATCTGTGTTTCGTTCATATCATGTTAATGGTTGAATGACAATAAAGTTGAGTCTGAGTCTGAGAGGATGGGCCTATGCAGGTCAGACTTTGGGAAGTACCCCTCATGTCTCTTTGAAACTATAAAGAGGTCATTCATTAGTTTGTGCAGCTAGTTTGTAAGCATTACCCTATTTGAAAATTGCAAAACAAATGCAAATGCGTTGAGGAAATTCTGCACTCACTGTGAACTGTCCTAGTGTTTTTTTCTTTTGTTTTTTAGAATAGGAAAGTGACTTGAGCTGAATGAGAGAAGATGACCTATTGGTGAGTGGTTGCTTAAGGTGACTGGCTGTCGCAAGGTGAAATTGGTCGTAAAGAGGGTGGTGGACAAAAAACTTCCTTGTGATGGCTTTGGTTGTTCGAAGATTGCCACGGTCGCCTGTAGTTTGCTTGGAAAACCCTGACTTGTCTGCAAACACCCACCAACTACTGACTACTGCGGTACTAAACCATGTGTTATGCAAACCAGAAACAGAGAATGTCCACAACTTTTAAATGAAGGCCAATGGTCTCCGTTTCTTTTTACAGTTTCACTACCACTCAGGAAGGTTTTGCAGACAAGTCGGCGTCTTCCATGAAAATATGGGTATTCACAGCAACCTGTTTGTAACCAAAGCAATCACAAGGAGCTTTTCAGTGCAGCACCGCATACCTCTTTGTGACCAGTTGAGTTCCATTGTGTCACGCTCCAAATTAGAAATTGTTATTCATGCCTTTATTTCATCACATCTGGATTATTATTATTCATTGTTTACTTGTCTTAGCATAGCTTCCTTGAAACTTCTGCAGGTTGTTCAGATCACCACTGCGAAGCTTCTGACTAAGTCTCTAAACCTTTGCTAATTCAGCTGCATTGACTCCCCATTAACTTCAAAGTCTACTTTAAGATTCTGGCTTTGACTTTTAGAGCTCTGCATGGACAAGCACCATCGTACATCAGTGAACTTTTACAGCAGGTCCCTGTAGCTAAAAACTGATCTTTTTAAACTTACTTTTGGGTAACTTTTTGTTTTGATTTTTCTTTTTAGCATGTTTGCTGTGAAGCACTTTGTGATATTTGTCTTGAAAGGTGCTGAATAAATAAAATTTTACCTGCTTACTTTCTGTAGAAGTACTTGTATCCCTGTTTGTGAATCACTGCGTTAAACATTGTTGCATGTCTAGAGCTCTGATGGGGACTGTTTTTGTCTTTCATAATTAGTCTGTGTTCACCTTGTGAAGCTCAGTGGTCTATTTTTTTTGCCTGTTCATATTAGATTTTAATGTGAACTGTTCACGGTCCTGAACACTGCTCTGAGCAACAGAGCACTTACAAAGATTGCAAATGCAGCATGCTGTCGTAGAGAAGCAATGAGGCCACTGTTTACAGTTTCATTTACAAGTTATTGTTTACTATAAGCCAGCAGATTTGTGAACAGATGACAAACAGGATGAGGTTAAAGAGTGGGAACTTTTTAATTATATATTTTTGGTGCAGTCTCTTCTACTTTGTATGGAGGTGTATATCGATGTTAATTTAGAACATATTTCATACAAAATTTCAGGACACAAAAAGTCATGTGAATTCTGATTTGAGGGTTCAGACTGAGGTCATATGAAAGTGACCTAAAGCAGATTGAAAAGATTAGATTTCATGTGATTTCTGCTGTCCACACTGTTGTGAAAAAGACAGCTCTGAGTCACATATGAGGGTGGGAAAAAAAAAAAAAAACAACTCACATTTAGTCCCTTTTTCCTGCAGTGTGAGTGCAGCCTTAATCTGAACTTGTCTTATCTGGATGTAGAAAGTTTGCTGCTTCATCACAGTGTTGATTTTCACTAGTTTCCACTTGGATTACGTTACAGAAAGAGGCAGTTGTAATGATGGTCTTGTCACAGCTATTAAAGCCATGCTTCATCTTCAAATGAGTTCACATTAGCCAGTCACAGGTATGCACACTGCAGCCCTGCTACCTGACAGGTTAATGAATGAAGTACTCAGTCTTCTAGTTTCTTACTCCCCCTCCCATATTAACTTTCACCCTCACTTCTTTCTGGTGGATAAAGCTGTGATGTTGTTGCGTTTCACCCCATTTATCGCACTTTGGTTGGCACTGGAGGCTTAGAGTGGCTAATGGCACCATGTACTAGCTCCAGGGCTTTGCCATTAAAAGGGTCGAGGCCCATTGACTTGTTGAAAGAAAGGCAATAACATGTCTTCCTCTTTGACAGCCAGAGGAAATTACTGTTGATATGGTCACATGCTCTTTTTTTTGTTGTTGTTGTTGTTTCTGGTCTTAGATTTACATTCAAGCCTTGAGTTTTTTGTTAAATTACTTAGATTTGTTTGTTTCTATTGTACAGAACTGTTTTCTTAATAGATAATTCTGGTTATTTGATATTTTCAAGGTCAACAGTGAGTTAATATTTTTCAGTACTTTCTGACGAATATTTATGCAGGCATTATGGTTTATGTGGGGCTGCCTGTAAGTATTTTGTCACCAGAAGTCTTACAATTGCAAGTCTTACATAAGGGTTACATTTAATTATGCATTTCAGGTCCTCGAGTGGTCATTTTAGCCTGGCTACAGTAGTGAGTCGAACATTATCGACTTCCATGTTAAAATGCTGAACTTTCCAGCAGAAATATAACATATTCACATGTTCTGGCTACACAAAACCAAGACGATAGCTTGAAAATGAGAGTTCACAAATACAGTTTATTTTCTGTCTCTTTTTTGGAACTATTTGGACTCTGGTGCAGGATGCTGAAAAAACTCCTCAGTATCATGGACAATTCATCCCACCCTGTGCATGCTGGTTGGTCAACGTAGCACACACAGTAAAAGGCTTGGCCCCAAGACATAGGAATGAGCCGTACAGGAGATCCTTTCTACCTGTTGCTATTAGATGGTGTAACTCCTCTCCATTTTGACATTTGAGACATTTTAAAAATCTACATGTGCACATAAACACTTTATAACACCATACTCTTACACTATGCCATCTGTTTTATATCTTTACCAGATAGGAGAATTATTATTACTACACTACACTACACATACTACACATGCACTCACTTTTAATTTATTTTCTGTCATCACTTACTGCATTTGTTAATAGCATTGATATTATTAACACTTTCTGCCACTTTCTGCCTATTTTTGCACTACTTCTCTAACAGGTGAGATATTGTACATACTGCTGATTATTATATTTATGTTTATATTTATTTCTATTGTTGTTCTTATCTGTATCTTGTTTCATAGTAGTTGAGCTTTATTATTCCATTTTTTAAAATGTATTACCTCCGCCAAGAAGGTTATGTTTTTGGTAGCGTTTACAGACCGAATGACACGCACGCAAACACGATAGCTCGGAAAGTTTTGAATGAATTCTGATAAAACTTCGTAGGGGTGTTAAGTGGGGTCATGTTAACAATCCATTAAAATTTGGCTTACATCCACCAAGGTCTTCAAGGTCAACTTAATGATTTATTGGTTGAAATTGATAAAAAGCCTAACTTAGAAACTATGATTATTACAAGTGTGTTGTGTATTGTTAACATATAGAAAGTAACACATAAAGATTTAAAATATAATGTCACATTTGACCTCTGACCTCTCCTTCAAGGTCAATAGATTGATCTGAAGGTCAAATTGATAGCAATCCTATATAGAGCTCTTTACTATGTTTCTTACTGCCATTTTTTGTATTGACAACATTTAGGAAATGATACTGGTATATGGGGATTCTGAATATCACATTACAGTTTGGATCCAAATATCATGTGACATTTGACCTCTGAGCTCATTTTTACATTTCATATCTGCCTTTCTTTTCAACTTGACCCCAAAAATGTGTTCTATCTTTAAAGAAAGTAAAGTAAGAGAGAGAGAGAATGAGCTGCCTAGTTAGTTAGAAATATACTGTAGTATAATTGTATATAATAAGCTCAAGTTATTCATGTCCAGTTATTTACAAATCAATACTTTTTATCCATGACCTAGTCCTACATAATGTTTGTGTAATCAAAGTAAACATCTGCTACCCTTATCTGATTTTATTACTGCATTACAAACGTCTTAAAGTACGTTTACAAAGAACAAAGAAAACAAACTGAATATATACAAAATACAATACTATTTCCATTTTTATTGTACTGAGCATGTAAAAGTCACAGGAATTTCTCTCAGGATTAATCAAGTTCTTATCTGTTTTATTAATTTTTATACCAATACATTCAATATATCTAAAAGAACCCAAGCAACTACAGTACTTTGTCGGAAATGCAACAGTAGATCAGCTGATGTCTGTTTATAGTGTAACCAACAAATTCAGTCAGTATGCACACAATTTCAGCCCAAGGTGAGAACAATGGTAACTACTATATAAAGAGGTATTTACAATATATAAATACACTAAATAACTAAAGATGGAGACCATAAATAGTACTGAATTGACCCTGATTTAATGAAGATCTTAAAGCATATAACTTTAAATTCCCTGTGTGGATTTAAATGTATCTTAAGCTGAAACCCCAAACCATAGAGATTGGTCAAAGTGTCTTTGCTGTAGTGAATGAGTAAATAAAACTTTCACACTTCCTCTTTTTTCCATTCCAACTGTGGTGTTAAAAACCACAAAAACTCAGCTGTAAGTTGACACGGACTTGCAAGGTTGCATGCCCACACATACAGTATACATATGAAATACTCCCAGAGTGGCAAAGAGGCAGAACTGACAGCCCAAAGAATGTGTCTAAAATTGACAGTTTTTGTCTTGTTAGATGACTAGGAAGTGGACAGCTGATTGAACGCTTGCACACACCAAGCATTCAATCAGCTGTCACACACATCCTCTATAAAGTGCAGCTGGCCTTGGATCTACACAAAGTTGCATTTTAATATATCCAGGCTCTATTATGAAAACACATGCTGTGTGTGTGTTTGTGTGCTTGGCATGGCAAACGTCTTGAAACATTTCAGCGCTTCACACTCTTACACATGCATCAGTCTAATCATATGGATATGAACAGGTATAACACGCATCAGATATTACATTTAGACACCTATGCATGTTTTGTTTGTGCACTTTTGTATGCACACTAACATACAAACATGTATTCTCTTTGGCAAGGAGGACTAAGAGTGTTTCCCAGGAGTGAGCCCAAGGCAGATATAAAGGAAGCACAGTCAGACACAGACACACACACACACACACACACACACACATATCTTACATCAATCATCAAAGCCCCAGTGTTGACAGGCTTATTTACTCAATAGGACAAAACCTCAATCCCCATCTATATATAACCCTCTGTTGCATCCTTCCTTTTTTCTTTCTCTCCCATTTTTTTCACTCTTTATTTTATCTATTTACGCCCACGTTTAAACATTGATTCAGCTCCAGGCAGTTCCTTTATGGTGCGTGTGTGTGAGTGTGTGCATGTGCGTGCGTGTGTGTGTGTTTGCACACATGTTTGATAGATGTGAGAGCATGCTGTGAAGCTGTGTCACTTTTTTCCTGCAGGACAGATGTGCCTGTGCGATTGTGTGGCTCCACTTCTGCAGCCAGACTGTTGAAAAATAAAAATAAAAATACGATGGAAGATGGTAGCAATTTCTAAAGCAGGATCAGACATTTTTGGTTTTACAGCTGCTTCACAATGGAGCTGTAAAATTGGAAATTGATAAAGTTGCTGGAGTATACTGAAAATCTTCCATGAAAAGATTCTTATTATTTATTTAGTATTTAGGGACTTCAGGGGAGTTTTAGTTTTGTCTCAATGGTTTGTTATGAGGCTTACATCTTTGCAAATCTTTATTGTTTCTCTGAGTTGCTCGAGTATAGTTCCTGCTAGTGTTTTACATCTCTGATGAAACTCATTCTTTTGTGTTACCAAGAAAATCTGACCTGCTTGCTGTTTTTCTATATACTAGTTAAAATACTGCTTGGTAGGTATTTGAAAAATATAAAGTTATTAAATATCAATAAACAATATGCAGTTAGGTCCATACATTTTTTAACAAAGACACATTTTTTTGTGTAATTTTGCCCCTGTACACCACCACAGTGGATTTTAAATCAAGCAATACGCAGTCCCCCATTTTCAGAGGCTCAAAATTAATTGGACAACTGATTGATAAGCAGTTTTATGGCTAGGTAAGGCCTGTTCCATTGTTATTTTATGACAATTTAAGCTGATAAAAGATGTGGAGTTGATTCCAAGTTTTCAACTTGCATTTGGTAGCATTTCACTGGAACTCTCACTATGAGATCCAAAGAGATGTTGATACAAGTGAAAGAGGCCATTATTAGGCTGGAAAACCAAAATAAACCTATCAGAGAGATAACAAAAACTTTAGGAGAGGCCAAATCATCAGTCTGGTAGGAAGGAAGGAATGCACCAAAAGACCTGAAAGACCACAGAATAAAACTAAATTGCAGGGTGAGAGAATTATTTCTTGGTTCCATTCTTTTTACTTTTCCAGTCACATCATCATACACATCATCAGTGATTGTGTCATATGTATGTATGTATGTATGTATGTATGTGTGTTTGTATATATGTATGCTCCCTATCTCCCAGGCATAGCGTGGGGGTCTGCTTGTTACCCTAAAAACAGATGGGAACGGTGTTTGTCAGCTAAGAACAGCTACACTGGATGACTACAAATGGCTTCAACTAAAACCTATAATCTAGGGTACAAGCTACCTTTGAGGTCCCTGATGTCATATCCTCTGTATTTTACCTGGGATCTAGGCATTTTAAAAAATGGCCCAGTTTACAATTTACAACTCAGTCATTTTTAGACTAATTACAGCCTTTTAGACTGAACATTGTTCCACCAGGATTCAGAATGTCTCTAATGCATCTGCTGCTATCCTTTTTTCTAATGGTGCTCTCAAAAGTTACCATGTCCTTTTTAATTATTAAGAAATTATGTCACAATCGATAATAAAGAAAAAAATTTGTACAGCACAGAAAATTGAATGACATTTTCCCGTTTTTTAAAAATCCTTTTCATTATGTTCACAAATTATTTGCACCTCTCCCTGCTTTTTTCACATGGATATGAAGATTAGAATTCCTCCTCTGCAGCCTAACATCTTGGTAAATATAATGTAAAGGTGTTTGTCGCTCAATAAATAACAGGACACTGTATGTGTCATTATGCAAAACATCAGCAGCAGCCCCACATTTCTCCCTTTTTATACGTTTGTTCTTTTTGAATAGGTGAAAAGGATTTGTGGGAGTTGTGAAAAATCACACCATCAATGACATCCAAGTTAAAACAACAACAAGGACCACTTCTTTTATTTCAGTTTTCATTTGAAATGAGCTAAGTGGTCGATCATACATGGATCAGCCACAACATTAAAAGCTCTGACAAGACAATTAAATTACATCTGATGATCTTGTAAGACTCCAATGTTCTGCTGGGAAACCTTGGGTCTGGGCATTCATGTCAAAGTTGCAGCCCAAGCAGGGCAACACTCCCAGATGGCAGCACTTTTCCTATATAGGACCAAAAAACACTAATGTGGAAAACTAATTAATTCATCCAATCCAGGATGCACAGGAACAAACCTGAAACACTACCAGTGGTCCAATGCCAGATGCCACAGGACAACCCCAGAGGTGCCGGCCCATGTTGGGACATGGTAGAGCTTTTTTGGTAGCACAAGGGGGACATGCGTACAAATATGAGGCAGGTGGTTTTAATGTTGTGGCTTATTGGCTTATCCCTGCGCAACAGATCCAATATATAATTCTGCTCTTGCTGCTATTGTGTTTATATGTGCCCTCGCATGCACGTGAGAGTTAATAGTCCTGTCTGGGTCTCACACTGTAATTGGATGATATTCTGGCGTCTGATAGAATCCATGTAGGCAGGTGGTAACTGACAGAAAACATCTAGCGAGTGTGTGTGTGTGTGTGTTATCCTGTGTGTGTGCGCGTGTCAGCACCTCTGATGACAATACTGCGAGAAAGGTGTGCTAGTCTGGGTATTGTGTCTCTTCCAGTTGATTAAGACAAATGCTTTCTCCCACTGAAAGTTAATTCAGTCGACTTCAGCAGTTCCCTCTTCTTCCTCCTTTTCTTGTCTTTTTCTTGTCCTTTTTTCCCCCTCTTCTCTGCTAAAGGATCATGCACTGGGGAAATTAGCTCAGATACTCTGTAATCAACTACACACACTGAGTATGTGTATAGAAAACTGAGATAGACATCAAACTGCTCTGGACAGCAGTCACGTTTTCCTGCTGTGCTTGTTGCTGAAGCTTGTTAAATTACAAAATGTACTCACCTCTCTTTGGTTCTCTTTTGTAATAAAACAACTGTGACTACCAGGGCACTGTTAGGTGGAAATACATAATATGACACATTAGGTGTTGAGTCGAACTCTAATGTGTTTTTTCTTTTTTTACTTTATACCAAATTGCAGAGAGGAGCTTATACATGACAACATTATAACTAGTAAACTAACTACTAAAAGCATGTTTTACAAAGTTTTTTACCTTTTTATTAGATATAGAAACTGAAAAAAATGCATCAAACTATACATTACAAAAATATTTTGTAAAAGTTTTATTATTGAATATTTCTTAAACTTTTGCAGCCGTGTTTGTGAGTTTATGTCTTTAGCCCAAACTGAAACATCCCAGTAACTATTAGATGCGTTTCTATGAATCTGGGTATAGATATTCTGCAAATAAACTGTATTTCCATCGGTCTCAGTAAATGCTAAGAAGCTATTACACCACCACATTTTGTTTCTTACATAAACTTCTTTGCCGTCTATACTGCTTCATACTGCCAACTGATTCTGCCATCTAAATTCTCACCTAGATTTTCTAAACACTGAAAACTGAGCACAGGGGAGGTGCAGTAGTATATTTACTTTGTCAAGAGCATTTACACTGATCAGGCATAAGATTATGACCACTGACAGGTGAAGTGAATAACACTGATTATCTCTTTATCATGGCACCTGTTAGTGGGTGGGATATATTAGGGAGCAAGTGAACATGTTGTCCTCAAAGTTGATGTGTTTGGAAGCAAGAAAAATGGGTTGGCGTAAGGATTTGAGCGAGTTTGACAAGGGGCAAATTGTGATGACTAGACGAATGGGTCAGAGCATCTCCAAAACTGCAGCTCTTGTGGGGTGTTCCCAGTCTGCAGTGGTCAGTATCTATCAAAAGTGGTCCAAGGAAGGAACAGTGGTGAACCAGCAACAGGGTCATGGGTGGCCAAGGCTTATTGTTGCACGTGGGGACCGAAGGCTGGCCTGTGTGTTCCGATCCAACAGACGAGCTACTGTAGCTCAAAATGACGAAAAATGTAATGCTGGTTCTGATAGAAAGGTGTCAGAATACAGTGCATACATATTGCAATATTTTGATGGACTGTTGTTTAATGTCTGTCCAATAATACTAAATATATTTGGTGTTATTTGGTACCTCAACTTTAACTGTGACTTTGTTTACATGCAGACATTGCATCCAAACACATCTGCATCCAAGTCTCACAGAAGTGCTTATCTGGCTTTACACTCTTCCCTATGTGGACAATGAAGGGGGTAAAAAGGGCAGATTTTCCCTTCTTCTTTCTACTTGTCACTCACTCTTTCTCTCTCTTCTCTCTCCCTCCAAGGTCACTTGTCCCATGTAACAGTGAGTGAGGGGGAGCATGGTAACCATGGCAACTGCTCAACAGGACCCACACCAGACTGCTCGCCCCCCTCCCCTGACACAGCCCTGAAGAGCATCGAGAGAGTCATCCGCCCACAGGTGAACACACACACACACACACACACACACACACATTAATGAATGCACTGTAGAAGTACCTGATGCATTATTGAACATCAGAGGATCCACCCACAAGTAGCTTAAACACCTGCACCCACACACACACACACACACACACACACACACACACACACACACACACACACACACAGAAATAATACAGATCTAAATGGCTAACTTTGTGCCGATGAACACATGTTAGACATATTATAACAGTCATCCAGCAGTAGAATGTCTCAGGAAAGGCAGCTGTTAAGATGCACCAATAAAAGTGAGTCCAATTCAAAGTCATCATGACGCATGGTTTCAGCAGTACACACAGGTTTGTGTGTCATCTTTAATTATCAGACTAAAAACTGACTGTTTATGTGGTGTGCAGGCATAAATATGAGTTTAGTGTTTGTGTGGGTACACTGTGTGTGTCTGGACTGTACATGTTTCATACATTAACCAAATCCAAGTAAAATCCAACTAATGTGGTCATCAGAAGTTAGTCACTACAAAAAGTCCCCCTGTCACACTCCACCTCCCCTTCCTGTACATGTTGGGGGGGGTGTAACTGAAAATCTGTCTGAGAGGAAGTAGGAAATCGTTCATCTCTAGCAGATGGATGGATACGGTGATATCTTTCCCTCTAACTTACAGCAGACCGTTGAATGTCGACTTAAGAGAGAAATGTGAGTTTATTTCAGTGGCAGCCAGAATTACACAGTCACTCACAGCTGACTGTGAGCTGCCTGTTTTTGCGACATATTCCACAAAGGAGAAAACTGGCCATTTTTATTATTTGTGGGTTTTTGTTTGGCTCATTCAGCAAAATGTAATCCTAACAGTATAATCAAAGCACAGATTGTATAAGAATAAAGGAATTACTAAATACAAGCCTGAAAATCAGCATCAGGCACCAGGCTAATTTGGTTAGATTGGCTTTTTACAAGTGAAGCCGCTTGCCTTATATGGCATTTTGGCTTGTAGCCTCTCTGTGCTTACTTTTATCAATTAATGTAGCATTTTATAGTCATTTTTGTATCCCTATAAACAGTTTTTATAAGTTTCTTTTTAGAAAGAAAGTATTGAAAATGCTGCTCCGCAATAAGCAGCTGCAACAGTACAAATATATGGTAAATGATACAACATGCCACTCAGAAAGACACGGAAAAGGAAGGGAACTAATAAATGTGTTTAGGTAACACAAAGGAGATTTGACAGCTCTTTTTCTTTTTATAAAATGCTGTTTATGTACATGATATGAACTTGCCATAAGATGTTTTGTTTTTGCAATGTGTTGTGGCAATGAAGTGGCACACAGGTTTCAGTTATCCTTGCCCTTAAGGTACTGTTAAATTTCCCCCAGTAATCAGCTGAACTGGTCGGCTTGTAGCCCTGTGTTAGACTGGTGACCTACCTCTTGCCAAATGTCAGCTGGAACATGCTCCACCCCTGGTTGACCCCTAGTTGGACAGACAGTTAAGAAATAGATATATGATTAGCTGGAGTTGTTTGATATTTACACAAAAGAGACTAATTTTGTGTAAATATCAAACACATTTTGACAACATACTCGTAAATGAAACAGATTTAGTTTAATGATTTGTCAACCTGTGGCCAAAGCGAGCAGTCATCAGACAAAAGCAAAAATTTATATTGTGCAGTTAACAAAAATGTAGTCACCTTATATAAAACCAGTTTACTAGATTTCACATGTCAGCAGATCCCTCTTAAAATGAATCATTAATTCATTGCTTGATCCGGATCATCCACATCACAGCTCGAACTGTGCAAGAGGCCTCCATGATAGCCTGGCACATTCAAACCTATCAGAAATATAGAGGAAAGCTGCCAGTTCACCAGCTCTGCATGCCTCTGTGACTGTGGAAGGAAGCTGAAGTATAGGAAACACATATAAGACGTGGACCTGGGTCTTATATAGCCAACATATCAGACCATATCAGAAACACTCTCAGAGCATACCCTCAAATCATTGCCTATGCATCTGCAGTATTCATCTCCTGGAGTTGACTAAATACGATCCTACGATCCACCCGTGTTCAGGGGTTTGTGATGTCATGACAAAAATGTCAGCCTATAGGCCTTTGAGTGCTACAGACAGCTGGGCCCAAGGGTGGGGGTGGAAAAGCAATGAGAGGGTGCTCAAAGTTGAGTGACAGGCAGAAACAGTGTGTTTTTGTGTGGTCAGATATATTATGGATGAGGCAGGAGATGACTGAATTTGCTTTCACAAAAAGGTGGAAACAGTAGAGCAGGTAGAGGATTGATGGTGTGTGTGTGCCTCTACGAGTTATATATGTGCGTACAGTATCTGTACATACGGCATGCTACTTTATGGGGTTTAGTGTGACCTCTGAATTTGCCTGTGTGTAAAAGCGAGAAGGGGCTGTGATTTGGAGGGCACATGTTTTATACAGGCTTTAGGGGATTATTAGCATGTAAGTGTGATGTGTACAAGTACTGTTGGTCCATAAAGATATAATACGGTGGGCTGGAGTTTTATGCACATATGTCTGTATCGTATTTTTATGCTGTACAGTTTGCACTTGTGTGCCTACATGGCCACATTTACATATTCTCCACTGCACATCTGGCATTCCACAACACGAAGCAATAAAATTTTATTTGGTCCGAGTGATATGACATGTTGTCTGATCACAGGCAAGTCTTTGTCTGGGCTGTGTGTTACACATCTCCTACAAGAGACCCTTTTTGTTTCATACTAGTGTCCTGCTCAGTAATTTGTTTAATACATGAGAATGTTGTAGGCCACCTCTCTCTCCTTCCTTCTTCGTCTTTTATGATGGTGAAGGTTTCATTGTGCACAGGGTTATTGGCACAGGACACACTACCAAGTATCTAGGACACACTTTTTGTTTTTTAGTTTACTTTCTCAATCACTCATCCTCCTGTTTTCTTTTAGTGTTGAACTAAACATAAGATAACTAAACATGTCCATAAGAACTTAATATTCAGCTTCACATATTTTTCATACTCACCAGAGCATTTAGTGACCTCTGGTACCCTGTAGATGAGTTGTAGGCTGAGTTGTCATTATGGAAAAGATCACTTGTATCAGGATAGAAATTTTTTATAATGAGGATGATCACTCAGAAAAACTTTCATTTGATTTGTAGTGAATCTTCCCTCTAAAGGGCCAAGTGGCTTCAAACATTCCCACAGCATAACAGAGCCACTGGATTCCCTCACATTGGGGTCATCAAGTCAGGTTTTCCCCTTTAATTTTTCACTTGTCTGTACATTCATAACTTACTTGAAGAAATGGAGATTTCCACATGGAAAAACTATCATACAGTACTGTGAAAAAGTCTTGAGCCACCCCTCATTTCTTTATATTTTTCTTCCAAGGAGCCAGACCTTCTTGTAATTTAAGTGGTCTTGAGCAGTAGTTCTCCAGACTTTCTGAAGGTCTTTCAAAGTTTTTCTTTGGACATTGGCTGCTTTTTTACTCATTTTTGTCCAGTTCTTGTACTTGACTATTTTTAGAGGACTGTTATATTATGATTGTTTGTTTGTTAAGCCATATAACACTAACCTATAAATAATTCAGTCATAAAAAGGCACCTAACTCAAAGGATGAACCAGTTTTGTGTCTACACATTACAGACAACTTGGCAAAGAACCAATTTTAAATTGTATCTTTTGGCACTTTATTACTAGCAGCCTGTTGCAAAAGCACATAATTTAGTTGAATCAATGAAAAATGCCAAAGATAACACAGTTTAACAGGCATAAAATAGTATTTTTACACTACCAAGGTGATTCCCAAAGAGCTATTAGATGAAAACTTGGCATATCTCACCATGGTGTGCAGTGTGTCCTTAAAAGATTTTGGAAACTGGACAAGTGGAGGGCAAAAGAAGTGGCAGGCCTAAAAAACTATCTACAGCAGATAAACAGTATCTGAAAGTCAATTCCTTAAGAAATAGGGGGGAAAAATCCAGCAAAGACCTGACACAGGACCTGAGAGATGCATCTGGCCCTTCAGTTGATCCATCTACCGTTCACTTAAGGCTCATCAGAAAAGGTCTCAGTGAAAGGGTGACTGTCAAGAAGCCATTCTTAAGGAAGGAAAACAGACAAAAACGACTGAAGTATACCAAATTACACAAGAACTGGACAGAAAGTCAGTGACTTCAAGTTGCATGGAGTGGTTAATCAAAATTTGAAATTTTTGGTTTAAATCATCATCAATGGGTAAGGAGAAGGTCAGGAGGGAGGTACAACAGTGAGTGTCTACAGCCATCTGTAAAACACAGTGGAGGCTCTGTCATGGTTTGGGGCTGAATTTCAGCCAGTGGTGTAGGAGATCAAATATTACTGAAATTATGAAAGCAGAAAAGTACCATCAGATTTTGATCCACCATGCAATCCCATCTGAAAGGGTCTGATTGGCAGCAGCTTCGCTTTTCAACATGGCAGTGATCCCAAACACACTGCTAGTGCAGAAAAAAAACATACCTGTAATAGTGCAGACTCTGTTTTTGCCTTATATACTGTATTTTCATGTATGTTTGCATGTTTCCGTAAATTGCGCCACCTATTTCAGATTTTCCTTGCAAAATATAAAGAAATGAGGGGTGGCTCAAGACTTTTGCACAGCAATGTACAATTGAAAAATCTTAACAAAGGGAAAAAGCAAATAAATAAATAAAAAAATGCTTTACACCTACAAATAATTTTAGATGAGGAGAATACATTTTTAAAGACTACCAAGGAACCTTGAGGTTTTTGTATGGTGCCCTTGCAAAGATTTTCTATGTATAAGTTAAGTTCCTTGAATTAATAAAGCGATGATGTGACAGCACAGTTTGATCACTCATTGTGTCACACACTTTATGTGCTCAGTTGCATTTTTATTTGCAAAGCTCATTTCCACATTTCCAACTGCTTAGCCATGTGTTTGATGTAGCTTCCAGGCAGTCAGCACCTGCTTAGACGATGACTTGACATATGTGTCTGACCAGCAGACTCAATTGGAAACTTCTCATTATAATTCCACAGCTGCAACTGCCATCGGCTGAGAAAGGCTAGCTGGAGCTGTAAGTATGTTTCGCTATGACAAGCTATAAATAAACACTATCATAGTCAACTTGCCATTAAATTAACTATGCACCAGCTAATGCTGTTTGTCCCTAAAGAGCCACTGTACATCAGTTCAACATACAACACTGTACCAACTACTTTACTGCAAAGTTTTCAAAAGTAGAATTTAAAAAAGTGGGAGAATAGACCAGACATTCATATAGAATAGATGGAACTTTGCTATTTATGATGAAATACCACTCAGCACATATAAAATTTAAAGAGACATGCCATGCATATACAATGAGAACACCACCCATGTGCTGCACAAAATGTTCTTGTTGGGTCTGGTGAACTCCTGCAGATTCCTTCAAAGACCTCTTCGGTAAAGTGGACATGATGCGATGTGAAACCCGATGGTAGCTTTCTGTCAGTGTAGGTGTGAGCTTTATATGAGCCAGTGCCTTGTGCAGTGGGTGAAAACAGAGACGTGCTCAGTACACATCGTAAAAGTTCAACTTTTCAGAACAGTGGGAATTCTGTTTTCCAGACACAAATGACAACTGTAATGAAGAAGACCTGAATAGAATGAACTAATTAAAATGTACAGCTAATCATCAATGGAAGATGTAAATGAAGCAATAGTATAATTACAGATAAAAAATCAATACTATCATCCATCCTTAGAAACTTTCCTGTATATGATTTTTTTTTTTTCTTTAAAACTAAAATTCGGCTACTTCTAAATATTGTTAGAGTTTGGATGAATTACTCATTCTAAATGTCCGCGCTGGTCCTGCTGTAAATGATCAAACTTACAGAATGACCTACATGGAAGATACAGTCAGAGCCAACAGACTTTATTATATGCCTCCCTCTACAGGTCAAATCTATACACTGCACTGACTGAGTGGCTTTTTTTTTTCTTTTTTCAGAAATTAAAATGTTCCTGACTGTAATCATTCATTATGGGATTCAGCAAGACTGAAATGTCTATTAACCCCTTCACTTCTAGAGGTCAGATAGCAGCACATTAACTGTAGAGGCGGCCTGGTACCACTGTGTCTGAAATGGATGATGTCCTTTGTGCTTTTTCTTTCTTTTTTTTTTTTTTTTAAATTCCGCTCTGGCCTGGCCATAAGGATGTTTCTTTAAATAATGTATTTCAAAAGTCTCGAGTTTCTTGTGTATAGAGTCAAGGTTCAGATTGTTCATTTTAATGTTAAAAATGTTAAAGCTACTTTGATTTGGCTGATTTTTACGCCGAATGCCCTTCCTGATGCAACCCCAAGGGATTTGCGTCTCCTCCCGGTGTCCAACCGGAAATGCGTTATTCACTGAATATAGGGATTTTTTTTTTAAGCAAGCAATTGAAAATAATAATAATAATAATAATAATAATAATAATAATAATAAAATGAATTAAAGTATATAAACAGAGTATTTTTCGGCCTCACAACTAAATACAAACATGAAAATGGGACATGTGTAACATTCCTTTTTTTTAAAAAAAAAAAAAAAAGAAAAAACCGCTGTATGTATGTCTATATTTGATTAAAATCATCGGAATAGGCGCAAATGTTGACGTTACACCTTCAGTCTGAAGTGACAGTTTGTATATGCGTTTGCTTTCAAGTCTTTTTGGGGTTTTTGGTTTGTTTTTTTTTGGTTTTTTTCACGGCTTTAACAAAACCGCTTTTGATTGGACCAATTTTGACATCCATTTTGTCTGACCAATCAGAAAGCCAGAACCTTGTTGGTGCATTAAGGAAGAAACAAAAAACAGCTGTCTACAAGCAAAGCACAAGAGGAACATTTCAAACCCTTCTGCGAACACGAGTATGTACACAAACCTGCTCCTCGCACTTTTACTGTGACGCGTTTTTAAAAGTCGTGTCGCGCAGACGACGTTAAATCTAGCCAGGGCTCAGCGAGCTAGCATTGACGCTAGCAGCGTATCGTTAATACTTTAACGGGCGATAACAGCTGATTTCTCTCTTGTCGTGAGACTTTGGCAGTTATATGTGTACAAATTGCAAGCAACTTTCTTGCATCCGGAGGGCAGTTAAACGTTTGCTCTCGAGAAGCGAGTTGACCTTTCAGTGGACGAGCTAGCAGCCCGTGTAGCAAAAGAGTAAATGTGACGACGTGTTGTGTGAACAGTTAGCAATGGTGCAAGGACGGGGAGCGTCATCAGACCAGGTGAAGCAGATGTGCATGAACGCACGCCAAAGCTGATCCGCATTAGTGTTGCTGTAATATGAAATAGACACAAATGTGTGTTTAAAATCCCGTTTTACGAGCGATAGTTGTCAGGTAAATGCGTTGCAGCACATTTTAATGGATATCCGAGTTGAATGTTTGGAAACTGGCTTAAATTATTCAGTGTGCAGGCCCTTCCTTGAGTGGTGTTGGAACAGTTTTGGTTTTGTGAAAATTGTGATTTTTTTTTTATTATTTTTTTATTATTTTTTTGTTTTTCTTTCCCCCATTTATTCGTGCTACAGGAGTGCACCACGGGGTTATCTGCAATATAGGAAACACAGCCTGTGTATGAGTAGGTCTTTGTTTACGTTTCCTCTTTTCGGTACAAAGTGCCTGGAAATTGCGCTAGTAAATAAATGGTGATGCCGAATGAATAAAAATAAGTGTTTTTTTTGTTTTTTGTTTTGTTTTTTAATGGGAAGGCTGTTGAAACAGAAGTAACGCTCGAGTTAAACATGTTTTGATGCTCTTAAGTGGGAGTGTAGTCGTAAGAAGATACGACAAATCAGGGACACGATGGACCTGCCATTTTGTCATACCAAGATGATGATGAATGTCCAAATGCACCACTTTATTTCATAGATTAAAGGCAGGGGAGGGGGGAAAGAAAAAGATGTGCGGCCGTCGCCATGTGGATTGCGTGTAATAAGTTTAACAGGTAATTTAAGGCAGCCGGACCGGGTTAAATAAGGTCATCAGGGAGAAAGATTAAGGTTATTTTTGGACTGTGGTCATTGGAGGCAACTTGTAATTAAAATGAAGCATTTACTGGAAATAACTTTGACATGGCAGTGATTTTTTTTTTTTTTTTTTTATATATAAAGTGTCTGTTATCTTATTTTGTGTTTGATGCTTCATGATTTTCTCACATCAGCATAACTTAACAAGACATTCAAGGCATAGTCAGCAGCCAGTAAGCCAAAAAGATAAAAGTATACTGCTCAGCTACTCTCATGCCACAGCCCTTTACTTTGATCACTTCTCGCTTCTCATCCATTAGTGGTTTGAGTTTGTCTGTCATCCAGTTTTGTGGAACTGGCTTCATAGTTTGTAAAGCTTTCTTGTGTGTGTGTGTGTGCAGTCTTCTTCCACCAGAAAGAAAAGCCAGTGTGTTCATCTGCTAACGAAAACATCTGTTCTGTACTGACCCTTAAAATGGTAAGATTCTGCAGTTCCTTTCAGTTTTATTTTACAAAAACAGTCATCTGCCCTTTATTATTTTAATTCAGAGACTTCAACAGTCAGACCACCCCCGATGAGCAAGCAGCTGGCGACGTTGGAGAGTATATTGTAGTGATGACTGCTCTAGATATTATTTTAATTATATGTTGTCTGTCAGTTTTATTTAAATACTTTTGAATCCATGTATGCTTTCCATGATTGAATTAATGAACAGTGCACCATACCATAGATGAGGAATGACTTACTCTACAATAACATTGATATATAGGATGAAGCAAAAGTTAAAGGGATCAGTTACACTTTTTCTTAGTTTCTGTCCGGTGTAAATTGTGTCTGTGGTCCATGCTCATATTAAACAGGGCCAAAGTTTCAAATAACAAGATTGACATGTGTACAAGTAATCCCACCAGTAAAGAGTCAAAACCTCAGACTGCATTAAACACTGTTTCCAACTGTTTTTTTCTTTCTATTCTTGGCTGTGTATGGTGTCAAAGAGAAGGGATGTCCCTTATATGGTCATCTCAGGCATACTTATTGTCAATATTTCTTTTTTCTATTCAATAGGTGTGACAACTGTCAAAGTCTCTTGTCACAGAAATCCTTAAGAGAATTGGATCCAGCTGTTACAGAAGATGGAGGACTCACCTCACGTGTACATATCTGAATTTGGAGACAGTGAAGACATTGGGGAGGAGGAAGGAGAGGAAATTTACCAAGACGACTCCAACATGGAACCTGACATGATGAGGTCTCATTACCAGGGTGAGAGAGATGCAGACTCTGTACTCTGTGAGCACTGTGAAGGACAATTTATCAGCAAGCAGGCCTTGGAAAGACACATGCAGATCCATGCTTTGGCTAATGATGAGTCACATTTATACAAAAGCAATACAAGCAAGTTGTCTTTTATTTCAAATTTAAGTCAGCTGCCACATGAAAAGATGAAGCCTCTGGATTCAGAAGACCCAGTCACACAGCTTCATACATCATCCATGACTAGCTCTAATACTTCCATTTTGTCAGCTGAAGATCACACTGATCAGCCACACACACCAGGAGTATCAGAGGGCCGTCATGCGTGCAAGTACTGTGAAAAACTTTTCACAACCCACACCAACAAGAGACGCCATGAGCGTAGAGTTCATGAGAACCAGCTGCAACTCTCACACGAGGAAAAAACTCAGCTGCTTCAAGAGGAAAATCTTCACAGGATAGTCAGTGAATCATCTCAGCAGCAAACACAATTGCTTGGTGACAATACACCGCTTGCAGCTGTTATGGAGAATGAAGGGGAACATGAAGAACATTACATGCTAGATGTCTCTAGCAATATTTCAGAGAATCTCAGTTTTTACATTGATGGAAAGATAGTGTCAACAAGTACAGTCAGTAACTGTGAAGCAGCTGAGGTTCATCCTGGGTCTTCGACTTTAGTTGGACTGGATGCCCTCATTCTGGACCCCTCCCAGATCACCCAGGTTTTAAATACAGATTCAGTTATAAGCAAGGAAATACCTGGTCAGTCACTTGCCAAGAGGAGAACTGCAACACCACCTCTCTTACCACAAATTAAAACTGAACTAGAGTCTGAGGTGGTTGTGTCGTCATCTTCTTCATCACTTGTATCTTCTTTAATAGAGAATTTACTTCCTCAGAATACAGAGTCTACAGTTGTGCAGAAGGAAAGAACAGTGTTTCTGTCTCCAAAGCTAAAACAGCTCCTGGAGAAGCAGGATGGCCTTAAACCTACACTTGCCCTCATTACAGACGGCCAGAAGCCATGCTCACCTGTCTCTATCTCTGTCCTAACTTCTGGAACAGGAAAGTTTAAAAGAAGAACTGGCTCTCCAACAGGCTCCCCACAGCAAACTCCAACATCTAATGAAGAATCATTGCCAGATCTGGGAGATTTCGATACTGTAAGTACAGTACAGATGGAGAACCAGCATAGTTCACCCGTGCATCAAATGGTCAGTGACAGTGATGACGCAACTCCATCTGTGGCGGAGCCAGCAGTGAAACCTGTTTTGCCAGAGAACTGGCCCCCTGTGACAGGTGGTAATTCCTGTAACCAGCAACCTCTGGATCTTTCTAATACAGTCAAAAGACATGAAGATGTAGCTTTAGCTAATGCTGTGCTGGATTTGAGTTTGCAAAAAAAGAGTCTGGGTGAATCTGAACAGACAATAAATTTAGTTTCACAGGCTGTTTCAGATGAAGCAGAACCAAATGCAATGGTGGAAAAAGCCTTAATAAAATTTGGAGAGCAAAACATAAGCCTTGCAAACCCAGAGGCTCCTTTAGTCACAGACTTTACCATAGTAACGGGTTCAAACCTTGTGACCCCAGTGGAGCCTGTTGCTGACGGACTTGTTTATGGACTTACCCTACCCCACAGTTCTCTCACTCCATCATCTGCCTCCCTTACCCCTGTTGCCTTGCAGCCAGCTTCTCCATGCACTATAGCATTTGCTTCCCCAGCTACACACACCATGCTCCCTACTGCTCCTTCACTAATCACAGTTTTGGCACCACCGCCACCTATCTCCACCCCTTCAAGCCAGCCTATCCAGGTATTGGCTCCAAATATAACTACTGAACCCTTGGTAATCTGCACAGAAAATGCATTAAATTCTTCTGAGGGTGATTTAACTCCTACATTTGCCACAACAAACTCTGCAAACCTTGTCACTCTTTCCCAACCACTTGACCCGACACTAAATTTACCTGGCCGTGTATTTCTTACCGATCAAATTGCTCTCAACCCACCAATAGTTGAATCAGCACCTGTCACAGAAGTGCCGTTCACACCCACTGTAACTTTAAATGATTCACTACTCAACTCTTACAACATTGCCAGTAACACTGTGTTAATAGAGTGTACAATAGCTCTCGAAGCCCCGGGGAATGTAGTCCCTGCTGCAATTACCTTACAAGAAAATACTGCTGAGCCTCCAGCACCTACACAGATGGTTGTTAATCACATAGAACAGCAACAGATTGTATCAGTTCCCAGTGCTCAAACTGCGGAACCCACTATTCTTGTGTCCTCCATCGCAGAATCAGTAACTCTATCCACTTCCACCTCAGTGATATCTGATTGTCCTACTGTGGGTGAGTCAAACTCTGACCCAGAGCCTTCAGTCAGCACAGGGCCACCAACCACAAAATCTGAGGAAGCTAGTGACAGTTTTGTTTCCACAACTGAAATCTCATCCGAAACCTCTCCCTCTCCTGAGAAAGTTAAAGAGGACGAATCCTCAAATAAGACAGCAAATGATGTCCGACAGCAGACGTTTACCAAAAATTTCATCTGCAACGTGTGTGATAAGCTTTTCCATTCGATGAAAGAACTCAGCCATCATGTCAGTGACCACGCTGATGAATGGCCCTACAAATGTGAGTTCTGCGTGCTGCTCTTTGGCAAATCCTCTGCTTTGCTTGACCATCGATCAAGCCTCCACGGTGTTGGTAAAACTTATGTTTGCAGTGCTTGTACAAAAGAATTTGTCTACCTTTGCAATCTGAAGCAACATCAGGAAGAATTGCATCCAGGCCAGCAGTGTACATATACGGAAGAAGAAAAGGGCAAACTAAGACCTCAGAACTACAACAACTCAGCTAAAGCCTTCACAGATCCTTCAGTTCCTGAAGCTCAAGAGGAACCCAAGGAATTAGTGAAAAAGGAAGAGGGCGAAGTTGACATGGCTGCTGAAGAACTGTTCACAACAGTTAAAGTCATGGCTTCAGATGGAGGCAAAATCAAAGGGCCTGATGTTCGTCTTGGCATTAACCAGCACTATCCCAGCTTCAAGCCCCCTCCGTTTCCTTACCACAACAGATCACCTGCTGGTTCATTGGCTTCAGCCACAAACTTCACCACACACAACATCCCACAGACCTTCAGTACTGCTATTCGGTGCACCAAATGTGGAAAAAGCTTTGATAACATGCCAGAGCTCCACAAGCACATCTTGGCTTGTGCAAATGCCAGTGATAAAAGGCGATACACACCCAGAAAGAATCCCATTCCTCTACGCCACTTTGCAAAATCTCAAAATGGAGTGCTGTCTACTACTAATTCTACGAATGGATTAAATGCTTCAAACAGAGTTAGCCAGTCAAACAGGTCCAAACCTAGTCAAGAACTACCTGTAAAGTTCAAAGTACTTAACAAAAGGAAGAAAAGGTTTGCCCAAAGGGTAATGCCACAGAGGAACAAGTCAGTCCATTCGTCAAATAAAGTGTCACCTGCACAGGTGGGTGAGCAGCAGGAAATATTTGTGTGTCCACACTGCAGCAGGGAGTTCACAATGCGTCGCAGTAGAACCAAACACATGGCTGTCTGCCCCAAGAAACCTAAAGAGGTAAAGAAAAGGAAAGAAGGTGGGATCTCTGTGACGAAGGAAAACGACGGACACTTGCATAGAGGGGTTTCTCATGTCGAAGAAAAACAGCAAGTCTCAACGCCGCATAAAACGAGACTCCAGTCGTCCACCTCTGCAAAGAGGCCTGCCATCCTACCAGTGCAAACTGTTTTTTCAAACAAACGAAGTAAAATCATTATAAAAGAGAGCACACAGCCAAAACAAGAGACGCCCACTCTAAATGAGCTTCCCATTGTTCGCACTTTCAACCCCTCCATGCGGCAGTATAGCAGGGTGCAGCATAGCGTCAAAGGAGTCCCCATTAAAA
>VUQS01074918.1:65302-81977 GCA_015108495.1 Heterochromis multidens
AAATAACTATAGTGACACCTCAGCAGACTGCACCACAGAAGGATGAGTTGCCTCCCACCCAGAGGAGAGAAGAAGCAACTGGATCCATTATCAGCAGCGCCAAGCAGAGCGCTTCAGCTTGATGACTACACAACAGGCGATCGGGGATCAGCAGGTAGCAAACATAATAGCACATGTGGCTTGCGTATAAGTTCTCAGCACAGCTATGTTAAGAAATCTCTTTTATTTTTATTCTCAGGAATCTGCTGTATGGATCTCCTTCAGTGACTCTAAAGGGAGAAAACTGGTAATGACACTGTAAACCCAGCAGACTTGTAGGCTGCAGAATACTGTATAATAAACTGAATTCAGGACACTTAAAACAGACAACTAAGGATTCTGGAGTGAGTAGGTGTGCGTATAACCAAGTGTTTGAATGCTTTTGTAGTACCTTGGAGTTTTGTAGAGTTATCCTTCATTGCAGAAACTTTCTGTCAACGGCTTGGATTTGCACTTGAAGTTAATCTGACTGCTACATGTCACAAATTGAAGAGGAAGTGGGAAGAACTGAGCTGGAAGGGCTGCTCTGCTCGTTAGGTTAGACGATGGCAGGTGGCAATCATTTTCAGCATGCATTTGCACTTTTTCTTAACTGTTGTCTGTGGCCTTTTGGTTTAAACTCTTAATGCATGCTGTCTGTGAGCTTGTGATTAAGTTGCATTTATTTAGGATGGATTATTTTGATGCAATTAGGCCTTAAACACTGAATCAGATGATGATTTTTTTTTTTTTTTTTTTTTTTTGGGTGTTTGGGAGTAACCAGTGCAAGTACCTAGAGGAAATGTCAAATATAAGAAAATGTGGATGATTGTTTCTGAACTTTGGCCTACAGAATCATAGAAAAGCAACATGCTCGATAGTGTAACATTGGTAACAAGCATCCTGTCATATTACTATTATGGATTTGAGCAATGTCAGTGAATACTTGGGGAAGTCAGTTTTTCATCATGAGAATGTGAGACTAAGTTGATTTAATGCTACAGCCTTTTCACTACAAAACTGTAGTTTCTTGTTGGCCCAGCTGCTACTGTATATATTTGTACATATTGAGAGTTCTCTCAATAATGCTCTGTGTGCCATCTAATGTATATGGTATGACTAAATGTGGCATAAAAGGTGGTGAAAAGCAAGCATTCAGTGTTTCCCAGGTAAAGAATTTACTTAAGCGGTTCACCCAAATACCACCATCACTTACTGTAGGCTAATTTGCATATTCAGGCCCTGCAGAAGTTGCTTTGAAAAATTGCATTGATGTGACATTTCTTGTCATAAAACCAAGATAAAAAAACTTCCCTAGTAAGCATTTGCTTGAGAACGCAATGCTACCTTTTCAGTCATTTTGAATGTGTGGCACCACAGATAAATTCTTAATGTCTGGGGAAACTCTGCAGTTTGGTGAATTTACACCGCAGTCCCAAACAGAAATACTATGCTAATATTCTGTACAGCTCAGATGCACCACTGCTGGTTTTACATTAAATTCATGTTTAAAGAACTTTGACAGAGCCAACCTTTGTTTTGGCTTCACTGTGTGTCTTTTGAAAGCCTGTCATATTTTCAGATGTCCAATTTGCTGATCTAATTTTGCACCTACTCTATCAATGTTTGCTTGTTTTTTCTTTTTGTTTGTTTATTTGTGGTGTTGCCCCCGCTGAATGTACAGTCAGTTAAGATATTTTCATCTGTAACATACAAGCACTTCATCATTGCTTATAATCTGTGCAACAGTTGTCAACAGTTTAATGTGTGAAGTGTGTACAATGAATTCCAACATGTATCAATCACAATATGGAGATATGATCAGTTATGGGGTGTTTTTGGTTTTGTTCTGTTGTTTTTTTTTTTTCAGCAAACCTGTTGTGGCATTAGAAAATATTTGTGGCATCATGTCAGTAAAATATCTAAAATATGTTTATTTAAAATTTTCTAAGCTACTAGTTTGCTTCAGTGCTATACAGGGTAGTTAATGCATTGTGACTAAACTGAGTTTTATTAATTTGATCAAACTAAAACTTGACAATGGCCTGTGTCTGTGGGACAGTAATGGTACTTATACATTTTTGACTTTCAAACTCATTATTGATGATCTTGCTTTCGTTTAGAAAGACTTCAACATGTTGGATGTACAGAAACGGTTTGGGAGACTGTTATTTTACTGTGAAAAGTGCTTGTAGCATTTCGTGGTGTAAATTGAGTCTTGTATATTTATTAATAATTTAAAAATCATGTTATCAGTCTTTGAACAATTCCTCTGTATGATTTGCACTAAAGTTTTGTTTTTGTTTTTTGTTTTGTTTTTTCCAAGCGAGTGTTCAGAATAAATTGAGAATGTTAAAGCTTTCTGTGGAGCTTATATGAAACTTTCTTAAATGGATCAGTAGGTTGATCCTTATTAAGATTATAAGAGCCTTATTTACTAATTTAATAGAATCCCAGTCAAGACCTGTAACCTTTGGATTGTGTTCCTAAAATGTTCTAAAATGGCCAGCTGGTGGCACACTTTCCTTACTTTAACCTTTGGAGTGGTTGATGGTAGAGGAGGATGGTAGAAAATAATGTAATACCACTGCATCTCTACCACACTACCACATTCTGTTTGAAAAATTCATTCATGTTTTTATGTGCTTTAAAAGAGAGAGGGGAAAAAACTATTCATTTCTGCTCCATGGAAGAATATCCACAGCCACCACCTTATGACCTATTTCTTGAGAAATCAATTATTAATTATGTAGTGTAGCTGTTCAACATTTTTAATTTTACAAGACATATAATCAACTGGAGCAACATTTTTGCAACTCTGAGTCTTGCTAATCCCAATATTGGAAACACACGGTCACTATGGGCTTCTATTATAACTGAAATCATTTGTTCACATACACATTTTCATACTGTTATATAAGTACTGTGAAAAAGTGTTGAGCCACTCATTTGTTTATTTTTTGCTTACAAGGAGCCAGACTTTCTTGTAATTTCAGTGGTCTTGAGCAATAGCTCTTCAGGCTTTCTGAAGGTCTTTCAAATTTTACATTGGACATTGGCTTCTTTTTCACTCAGTTTTAGTCCAGTCCTTGTACCTGACCATTTTCAGAGGAATGTATTTTGTTAAGCCACTTAATGGTGACCTAATAATTCAAAAGGCATATTCAGTACATCCGGAGAGTATTCACAGCACTTCCCTTGTTCCACAATTTGTCATGTTACAGCCTTATTCCAAAAATGGATTAAATTCGATTTTCACCTCAAAATCCTACACACGATACTACATAATGACAAAGTGAAAGGTTTGCTTGAAATTCTTGCAAATGTATTAAAAAAAAAATATATATATATAACATGCACATAAGTATTCACAGCCTCATCTGTCAGATGTTTTTACAACTTGATTGTGATAAATTATATTGATTGGACATGATTTGGAATGGCACACCTGTCTATATAAGGTCCCATAGTTGACAGTGCATGTCAGAGCACAAACCAAGCCATGAAATTCAAGGGATTGTCTGTAGACCTCCAAGATAGAATTGTATCTGTGCACAGATCTGGGGAAGGGTACAGAAAAATCTCTGCAGCATTGAAGGTCCCGGTGAGCACAGTGGCCTCCATCATCCATAAATGGAAGAAGTTTGGAACCACCAGGACTCTTCCTGGAGCTGGCCGCCTGGCCATTCTGAGCGATCGGGTAGAAGGGCCTTAGTCAGGGAGGTGACCAAGAACCCGATGGTCACTCTGACAGAGCTTTAGTGTTGCTCTGTGGAGAGAGGAGAACCTTCCAGAAGGACAACCATTTCTGCAGCACTCCACCAATCAGGCCTGTATGGTAGAGTGGCCAAACGGAAGCCACTCAGTAAAAGGCACATGACAGCCTGCCTGGAGTTTACCAAAAGGCCCCTGAAGGACTCTCAGACCACGAGAAACAAAATTCTCTGGTCTGATGAAACAACGATTGAACTCTTTGGCCTGAATGGCAAGTGTCATGTCTGGAAGAAACCAGGCACCGCTCATAATTTGGCACATATCATCCCTACAGTAAAGCATGGTGGTGGCAGCATCATGCTGTGGGGATGTTTTTCAGCAGCAGGAACTGAGACACAAGTCAGGGTCGAGGGAAAGATGAATGCAGCAATGTACAGAGACATCCTTGATGATAACCTGCTCCAGAGCGCTCGGGACCTTGGAGTGTGGTGAAGGTTTATCTTCCAACAGGACAGCGACCCTAAGCACACATTCAAGATAACAAAAGAGTGACTCTGGGATCACTCTGTGTGCCAAGTTTGTAGTATCATACTCAAAAAGACTTGAGGCTGTAATTGCTGCCAAAGGTGCTTCAACAAAGTATTGAGCAAAGGCTGTGAATATTTATGTACATGTTATATTTTTATTTTTTTATTTTTAATACATTTGCAAGAATTCCAAGCAAACCTTTTTCACGTTGTCATTATATGGTATAGGGTATTGTGTGTAGAATTTTGAGGTGAAAAATGAATTTAATCCATTTTGGAATAAGGCTGTAACATGACAAAATGTGGAACAAGTGAAGTGCTGTGAATACTTTCTGGATGCACTGTAACTCAAGGGGTGAATCTGTGTTGTGTCTACACTTAACAGACAAGAAAGAAGAGATTTTAAATTGTTTCTTTAGGCACTTTGTTACTAGCAGCCTGTCACAAAAACACGTTATCCTAAAAAGTGTCAAAGATAACGCAGTTATCTAGTTACTGCCAATGCAGTAAAAACATACCTGGATAGAAAAGCACACAATGGATCACAATCAGTCATGGATTGGCCTCCCCAGAGCCCAGACCTCAACATTATTGAAGCAGTGTGGGATCATCTTGACAGAGAACAGAACAAAAGGCAGTCAACATTCAAAGAAGAGCTTTGAATGTCCTTCAAGAAGCCTGGAGAACTATTCCTAAAGAATACTAGAAATTACAGGCTGCTCAGACTGTGTTGAAGAATAAAGGTGGTCATACCAAATATTGACTTTCAAGCTCGTTAGAATTGCTCTGCTCTTGCCTTACATGCTCTCTTTCCATGCTCTATTTGTATGTTTGCACATGTGTCAATTTCCCATTTTCCTATCAAAACATAAAGAAATGAGGCGTGGCTCAAGACTTGCACTTTTGCAAATGTCACAAATTAATTTAGTGCACACATTTATTTCTCACTCACTGTGATGATTAACAGCATCAAAGTGGTCAAGTGTTTTACATTTTTTAAAATCCCGATTGGTTTATCTTGATATTTATATTTCATATTTATATTATATTTATATATTTGATTGATTGGATATTTTCACATTCATTTGGCTTGTGCAGAATATTTTCCATGAGCATCAAGACAGCTCTGTAGATTCTTTCTGCAGACTGATGATACTCATTTCATTTTCTTTCTGATTCTTCCTACTTTTTACAAACAAAATTGAGTCTAAAGAGATTCCAACAAATTCTTCCTTGTTCCTCCTGCTCTGAAGGCTACTCAGTATGTGCCACTCTGTACCACTTTTACTCTTTCAACTCCACCTACAACTAAATTTGCTAATTAGAATTTTTCCATCAAAAGTTGAGCTTTTTCAGATTAGTGCTTGAGAGGCATGCTGGGCTGTTGGTTAGGATGTGCCTTTTGTTGCTCTTTGCCAGAGCATTGCACAGTTCAGTCCTTCTGTGTCTGTGTCCATTTGATGAATAGACTTGAGCTGGCTGAAATTTACTAAAAATATTTCTTCCAGCTAAAGCCAGAGCAAACATAATCCGAAGAGAATACTGCCATTTCTGGCACTGCTGTCACTTATAACTTATCACTTTTTTGTAAATGTCTTTTATGTAAATGCAAAATACTGGTTAATGTTGCATGAGAGCCACAAGCTGATTCTTGGTTGATTTTAACTGAATTATAGCTGACATTTCAAGCTGCAAATGTCTACCAATTTCATCTAAAGAAGTCAATGGAGGAAATGCTTTGTTATGATTATTAAAAAGCTGTAAAATATCACATTTGAACACACTTTGACCATTATGTAGAACTTGTAGTGAGAGTAAGCAACAATTATTTAACTTGCTGTTAAAAAGGAAAAGGAAGGCTCAAGTGCTCATGTTGTTTAAATTTGCATTTATATTGTATTTATTAACTGTTCTAATACTTTGTCATGTCTTTCTGAGTAACCTTATTTATCCATAAAATGATTAAAAAACTCATACCTGTATATGTAAAAATATTTGTGTATTTGTGCTTGGTCCATATGTGGTAACGTCGCATTTTACATCCACTTACTGGTCATATTATTAGGTCCACCTTCTAATACTGGGTTGGACTTCCTTTTGCTTTCAGAGCTGCCTTAATTCTTTGTGGTATAGATTCAACAAGGTGCTGGAAACATTCAGAGATTTTGGTTCATATTGACACGATAGCATCACACAGATTTGTCAGCTGCACATCCATGGTGTGAATTTCCAGTTCCAGCACATCCCAAAGGTGCTCTACTGGACTGAGATCTGGTGACTGTGGATGATTTGAGCTTTGTGACATGTGACATTATCCTGCTGGAAGCAGCCATCAGAAGATGGGTACACTGTGGATATAAAGGGATGGACATGGTCAGCAGCAATACTAGGCTGTGGTGTTTAAACGATGCTTAGGTGGTACTAAGAGGACTAAAGTGTGTCAAGAAAATATTGCCCACACCATTACATCACCACCAACAGCCTGAAACATTAATACAAGGCAGGATGGATCCATGCTTTCATGTTCTGACCCTACCATCCCAATGTTGTAGCAGAAATCGAGACTCATCAGACCAGGTAATGCATTTCCAATCTTCTATTGTCCATTTGTGATGAGCCTGTGTGGATTGTAGCCTCAGTTTCCTGTTTTTAGCTGACCGGAATGGCACCCAGTGTGGTCTTCTGCTGCCATAGCCCATCTACTTCAAGGTTTGATGTATCCTGCTTTCAGAGATGCTCTTCTGCATACCTTGTCTGTAACAAGTGGTTATTTAAGTTACTTTTACCTTCCTATCAGCTCGAAGCAGTCTGACCATTCTCTGATCTCTCTGTAAATCCTAGAGATGGTTGTGTGGGGGAATCTCAGTAGATCAGCAGTTTCTGAAATAGTCAGACCAGCCCATCTTGCACTAACAACCATGCCACCAGCTGCTTAAAGCCCTCCTTTACCTCTATGTAACCGCATCAGTAATTTCCATCGACCGTTTCTTTTCAGGTCATATGGAGTGCAGTTAGCCAGCATTCCAGCAATGCTCGGTGGAGTCCTTTGTTTACTTTGGTGTTGCACATCATCAGCTACTCAACAGTGTGTTTTTGCCTCAAGTGGTGAAACAAGTTTGTTGTTTCCATCTTTAGCGGGAACTATTTTTTTTTGCATATTTTACAAAGCAAAAAAAAAAAAAAGAAAAAAAGCTTTGTTGGAAGTTGTTGAAGTAGCTCCCTTTTTAGTAAATCGTCATGGGAAGCTAACACACAGCTCTCACTGTCAGATATGACTGGGCTTGTCTCACTGATGTGTGTGCATGGTGTTGCTATATCAATGATATAACGTGAATTTTATATCATGCAAAAATTTATACCGGTATTATAACAGATGATATGATAATTATTTTTGTACATTTTTGACAATAAAGACAATATTTGTTTATCCAGATGGGCAAATGATCCTTTGAAGATCCTGGAACTAGTCTAGTCTTGTTACTTGGTGTCATGATAATGATCAAGCACCAAACTCAGGATGTGTTTGAATTGTAGCAACCATATTGCTTATACTAACATGTACTGTATCCTCTTGATTTGGGTGGGCAAAAGCAAGTAGCCTCGGTCACTATTAAAAGCTTTCATGGTCATAAGACATGTGCAAAGTCTATTTCTGCCACTTTTAAATTAGAAATAAAACCATTAAAATGGTTTGCTGATAACAATGTTCTAAATAAGCCTTTTTAACCTAGCTTAACTGATTAGCCTGGCTTAGCACAAGGAAATAGGCAAGCAGCTAGAATCTGTCTTATTTACATATTCCACCAAACATCTCAATTGTTGAACTCATGCATTCAAAATTATTTTGGCCTTTACGCTAACAACTCTGGCTAACAAACCTGTGACGCATCAGTGTGCTTCAGTAAACACACCCAAGCTGCCCCCCTCTCTTTGGCCACACTGTGCAAATAAATTTGGCAAGATGGCTTTTGGTCTGACTGTAGTATGAGTTAAAATCACAGTTACTGATGCACTGGGTTTCCCTACTTGGAGTTAGTCAACTCAGAGTTTAGGGTAAGTTGCAAAGTTTGTTTTATCTACTTTATGATAACGGCTCAGTTTCCCAGATGTGGATTAAGCCTAGTTCTAGGCTTAAAGTTGTTTAAATGGAGGCCTTCACTGAATTTTTTTTTAAATTTGGGACTAGACTTAATCCATGTCTGGGAAACCTGCTGAAAACATATTTAGTAAACATCATAAAACATTGGCTAAACTGCATTTTTTTTGGATAATTTGAAACTTTAACGGTCTATGTCCGTGTTTACTTGCCAGCAGCCTTCTTCTCCCCTTGAAATTGGAGCATGCCTAAAGGTGCATCCATATGAAGTTTCCACCTCCCAAAGTCCAGCTGGTTCTGACAGATTTGTGTAACAAGGTTTATCTTTGTTCAACCTTGTCTAGGCAAATGCAGTCACTGGGCCAACAGAGATGCAACTACATCATATTTTGAAAATGCAGAGATTATTTTAGCATGTTTTATCATTTTGTACATTGAAATATTACAAAACAACAAACTGCAGCATCAGTCTGTCATAGTGTCAGATGACCGCACCTTAACCCAGATAAAACCATTGTCAGATATTGATCACCTGTGTCCTTGTGCACGTGTGCCACACACTGGGTTGACCTGATCATAAACGCATTTCTCCATAGAACTACAAGTGATCAAAGAAAACACTGAGTGCTTTTAAGTGTAGGTGCTTGAATATAAATGAGATAGACCCCAGTCAAATTTAACAGGGGTGCTGGCTAAAAATGAAATCCTACCCACAGAAAGGCAACAGCTCTCTCCTGTCTGTAGAGACAAGGTCCAAGTTTCTCACCATCAATCATTTACAGATGAAAAGTAATCTCTGTCTAAATGTAATTGTTCATTAACATGCAGTGCACTGGGCTGAGTTTAATTGGAAATTTGGCAGTCATGCAGAATCTTTTATTTGCTATGGGCAAATGATAAGCTCAGGGGCAAATAATATATGAAGAGAGGGGAAAGATTTTTTTTTATGACTCTTCAGTATTATGAGGAAACAGTAGCAGTGGCTTACATCAGTCTGTGACGCTGACATATCGCTGTAATTTCCGCAGCCCCTTGTGTCATGGCTGTAGCCAGCAGTGTAATGCAGATGCACGTGATTCAACAGCAATAGGTGCAGCAAGCTGTGTGTTTTTTTTTCCAAAGTTGCTTTGTTCTCCACCTGGTGACCCTTACATTTTCACTCTTTAAAAGCTTTTAGCGTTTTTGAGTCAAATGAACACAAATGGTTTGGGGTTTTTATTAGAGTTTTTTTTTTTTTTTCTCTCTCTGACACATACAAAAGCTCCAACAAATGGATTTTACTCAAATTGAACACATATGGGTGAGAGCGCTGCTTTGTAATTGCACCGAGGAAAGCCATGAGCTGTCACATACTGTATTTCTTAGGATTTATTGCACATGTGTAAAGGAATTTAGCTCACCTAATGTTCTTTAAGTAATTAAGAATTCAAACAAGTCCAATTGCAGTCTCTGGGAATAAGGGATTAGGTTTCAGGTGTCTTCAGTAGCAGTGCCTGGCAGGTGATTTTTAGTTTGGAGCTGTGCCAGTGTACCTACAGTGACAAACCATAGCCCTGAGGTGCAAGATCTCCCAAAGCTCACAAGCTCAGCAGCAACTTCAAACTGTGATGCTGCATTTGTATGCTCAACACAGCTGAAGATCTTAGCCCAGGGCAATGTCGAATTCTCACAGGAAGCTCTGGTGAGAAGTGAGGAAACATGATCAGAGATGATTGAAAACAAAAACAGCCACACAGAAGTATAAGAAGGAGAAACTTTTGATCTTCTTAATTTCATCACTCTTATTCATGGTGTGATGCACAATATTAAAGTCAAACCACTGAGAGATGGAGTGCAATTTTTTCCACCCCTTCTGGGTGGGTTGGAGACCTGACCTGTATCTTATTTGTCAAAAGCCTAAATGACTTGGTAGAGTTTGAATGATGCAGTGTGTCATCTGGAAGCACGGATTAGGTTTGGATGTGCGCAAACATGAAATGCTGACAGGCCCCGTCAGGATCACAGTGGTTTTGTGAAGACAGATGAGAGAAAAAATACATCATAGTACCTCTGGCAATGCTTGTTCTGGCTATTGTGATGTTTATTTGATTCAAAATCAACGTCTTATTTGGTGCAGAGAGAGTCACTTCTGTTGGACTTCTCTTTGGCTGGAATCTTGATCTCAATAGAATGAATCTAGTTAAGTAAAATTCATATAGCTGAAGCCTGTGGCCCCACAGATCCTAATGCCAGTCATTTGCTGCCTCTCACAACTATCAGTTCAAAGCAAAGATGGATGTGACATTGGCATTACGAGGGAAACTAAGTCCCACCAAGCAGCACTCTGTGGATGTAATAAAACCAACAAGATACAAGGATAAAGTACTTCTGTAGAAGTGACTTCTTTCCTTTTTCTGCATGCTCTTCATGCGGGAGCAGAACAGACACGGTAACGAGGACATTAATAAAGGATGCAGATCCATTTTTAATGATCCACTGGCCCCTTTAGTTTGAAACGGATTTTTTGTGCTCGCAGTTGAGCTTTATGTTCAGGATCCTTGTTTTGCCTTGAGAGGGACTCGTGAATGCCGTTTTGCTTGCACAAGCAAAGTGCTGCATAAAACCTGCGTACACCTGACTGTTTGTGTGTGAGTGAGACACAGAGAGATGCAGTCTTCTCTGTCTATATTTGGAAGATAATCCTCAAGTATGAATGTAAGGGGGAGAAAAGGAGGGGAAGAAAGAATTGTTGCTGAACCAAATTCAGTTTGGAGTCAAATATTTAACAAAAAAAAAAAAAGAGTGTGGAAGATGCACATTAAATCAAAACACTGGGTTTGCTACTATTGCTCCATAGTGCATATTCAACTGCAGATTATGAACTTGCCCGCTAAATTGTATTCTGTATTGTAAATCTGTATTATTGTAGGGTCTTTACCTTACAATATAAAGCGCCTTGAGGCAACTGTTGTTGTGATTTGGCGCTATATAAATAAAATTGAATTGAATTGAATTAAATCAGACATATGTCACATCATTCTTCTCTGTTATGTATTTTACATTCAGTGCATCTCAACTTAACACTTCTCAACAGTTAGATTAAAGAGAAGCAGTTATGGAGACAGAGGGAATCAAAACCATAGAAACTCTCAAGTAGCAGCAGCTACAGAATAATGTAAAAACCAGTTACACACACACATGCACACATAGTCATCTCTGTTCTCACTTTCGTCAGGGGAGAGAGTCTGTCTTCTCTCTGCAGCAGGCTTCTCCTTCTCATTGCTCTCTCTCTCTCTCTCTCTCTTTCTCTCTCCCTTGCTTTGTTCATGCTGTGTTTGCTATGCTCTCTGTCTGAAGCAGCGCCACACTAGAGCACTAATGAGCAGGCTGAGAACAACCCAACACAGATCTCCCATCAGCTGAAGAGCAGCAGCAACTCTGACGGCATCTGAGGCAACAAGACGCGGAACTGATCTGCAGTCAGCAGGGAGGCAGCTGTAGAAAGGAAATGACAGCCCAGGGAAAGGCGTAGGAGAGGTTGTGAAGTGTCTTCAAAGGCAAATTAGCACTCAATTGAGAGAGTGGAGAGGAGAGGATTGGTCCAGTGTCAACGCTAACCTTCCCCAGATTCGGAGGCAGACTCACAGTCCACTTTCTCTTCTTGAGCCGAAGGACCTCGCCACTTTCTGGAGGAGCCCAGCCATGGAGGAGATGCTCACCTGCAGCCGAAGCCCTTTCTCCCAGGTGTTTGGGCGTCAGGGTCAGCTCATGCAAGCCAGTGAGTGTAAACATCAATGCAAAATGCAAAATATCTTGTGCATACTGTTTGATTCTGATTGACTGTTGCAGTGTTTAAATAATGCATGGACCCACTGTTCATCTGTATCCACTGCTTTTTGAAAGTACCCTATTCTGAAGAAAAATTAATAAATAAAAATACAGCAATGTATGTATGCAAAATTAAGGTGTTTAGGGAGGCAACATTTCAAAATGTGCGTCCTACTTTTGCAATTAGGAAATCATTTTTTAATGTAACTTTGTTTTAACGCTTCGAGTGGAATTAATCATTCAGTTCTCTCTACAGATTTAATCATGCTATCAAGTGTATTAATATTTTTGTCTGTCCACTCAATTCAGAAATTATTAGGAAAGTGGCATTTAAAAAAAAAAAATCTAATACATCATGGATTCCTAACATTTTTTTTTATCCTACAGTATATTGAGCCCTTTGTAAAGCAGTTGGCCACAGCAGTGTGTTAATGTTGATAGACTGTGATGCTCCTTTCACGCACATGAGCGATGTCATGTGTGAAAATGTGTGCGCTCTGGCTTGTGTGTGTGAGAGGTGGGTGCGTGGGATTGGAGCTCACTTTTCATGGGTGCAATCCTTTGATCTCCATCTGGTTGAACATGCCACAGGTCTAAAAAGAAAAAAAAAGAAAGAAATCAGCAGCAGACTGAAATTACAGCTCATTAATTGTACACAACAGCATGAGCAACTGGAAAATAGAATCGAATGGAATAACCGAGCAATAATTGCCTGAATTTCTCTTTTTTTTTGTCAAGCCAGAGTGGTGTCACTTTAATCCTTTATGAGTGGATATTGATTGTCCATCTTGTCGACAAAATGCATTTATAGTGTGAGGTTTCTGAGTGAATTAGTCCAGATTTTACTTGTTCAAACAATTATTCCTACCTGGTGCAAAGGGATTCTTTTTCCAATTGATATTTGAAGGGATTTTCTGTTTACATATATACATTTAGATATGTATGTGACTTGTGTCGGTGTGTTTTCGTCTTCTGTTTCGCGATCAAACCTCACAGCATGACAAAACCTGCCTCAAGTGTACTGTTACAAAGTGTCACATAATCCCCAAAACGGAAAATTGAACCCTTTGGCCTTTACAGACCTGAACAGAGAGTTTTGGTTTCTCATAAGGTTTGCTGCAGATTTAAGTGATTGCATATACATCCTCTGTGGTGCAGAAATATTGTTTAACTGCTTAAGCTGAAACAGGAGCATGAGCTTTTTTTTGTGTGTGTGTGTGTGTGTGTCGAGTTTAGCTGTACCCTTTCTGGTTTTGTGTTCGCCTTCATCAATAAATCATGTCTATTTTTTAGGCTGCTGTTTAGCAGCAGGAAAAACAGTAGTCTTTCCCGTGCCTTTCCCATTACTGCAAATGTTCTTTGATGCCACATTGTACAACGTAAACTTTTTTTCAATGTCTTTCTTTCATAGAACGACTCCTATGTATTTTATAATGGTTGCTTCTTGGAGTCCTAAGGGGTAATTAGAAGGATTGGATAGGTTTTCTGATTTGAAAGACTGAAATGATTACTCACTTAGGTGCTCATCCAGGCATTGTGAATAACACAGCAGGCAGTGTAACGCAATGGAAAATCAATGGAAAAGACATGACCAGTTAAATGTTTAGAGGCACTTCAGGCTTTCTTTGTACAATTTGTTTCCATTCTATTTCTTACTGAAACATATCCACACTTATTATTCAGCCTGTGTTGTATATTTATTATACATATGCCCAGCTGAATAATAACTTCAAGTCAAACTGTGACGCTTTCCACCAATGCCTACTTATCAGTCACAGGATAGGTGAGAGTGCTGGGTGAATTAAACCTAAATGCCACTCTCTGGTTGTGAAAGTGACATTATCATTGCATGTGTTGTGATGAATTGCAGTCTGTCTTGCGCTACCCCAAGTTATCTATGCTCTTTGAAGCTTGTGGTGCATGTCTGCGATTTCGGATGTGTGAGAGAGGGAAGGGAAGGGAAGGGAAGGGGGAGATGGAAGGAGAAAGAGGGAGGGGTGGGGAGAGGGGCAAGAAAGTGAGCAAGCTGCAAATTGTGTGAATAGGAGATGGATGTTTTAATCTATTTTTAGCAACAACCTTACATACTGTTGCACAGCTGTTGAAAGGCTAATCCACAGTGGCGCTGGCTCGCAATATCGGAACAGTAATTATAGGGGGATTTTTTTGTTATCTTTGGCTGTCACCCATCATTGGATCAGGAGTCCCTCAGCTATATGTAAAGGCCTGCTTGAATTGCAGAGAGAAAATCCATTCCATGAGTGTTGCACATGCCCAGAGACTTGAATATTAACAACCTTCTGGTGGTACCAGAGCAGAATAAACAGTTGAGAGATTTTTTTTTTCTCATGAATCATATTCACGTGGCAGTGCCAGGTGCGTAATCCTGCAATAAATTCTCTTATTCCCCACTGGTGGTGTGATTTGGGCTGTGTTCAGTGTTGTGATGTGTTGTCAAAAAAAATCCCTCAGCAGCCGATGCTCCCATTTGTTGGGGGAGCGTGACAACAGTTTTCTGGCTTTTAAATAGTTGAAGTACTCTGAGAAAGTTTATTCTGATGTCAGTGACTTTCCAAAGTTAGTCCAATCAAGGTAGAGCACTACATCCCATTATACCCATTGGAAGAGTGTGTATGTGCTGTCAAATGCACTCTTCACTTTTTGTTGCTTTAATTGAAGTTAAAAGACTTTCCTTCCCTTGAGGAAAAAAGGACAATTCTGACTTGTTTAAAACACCAACAAAAAGGAGCTTACCCCACAGAAGCACAGCATGATTTGAAACCTCCTGGCTATTACTGCGTATGAACCAAAGTGTTGTGTTTTTGCGTGTCTCACATTGTTTCTCGGCCCATATTCCATTCTAACCCCTGTCAGTTCGAAAGTAAATCACCGTGTAAAACAATTAATGTCCAACACTAAATTTGACTACACTGGTTTCCCTCTGCTGAGCATTTCTTTATTTGTTGGAATAATACTATAAGTAAATTGCCTTCTCCGAGACCATTTCAAGCTGAGACTCTGTAAAAATGCAAATAAAAACAGAATGCAGTCATTTTTATTTGCAAATCATATAAACCCTATATGGAAAACAGTAGAAATAGAACATAAAAACATGGTATTGTTGATAGAAAAATGTATTTTCATTTGAAAAAAAAGTTTTCCGGCAGTGGCATGTTTGGAAACTCTGTTGCACTTATTCTTTTAACTATATTACCTTTTAGCTTTAGGGAACTGAGGAGAGCAATTGCTGAAGTTTTAAAAGTGAAATGTTTTCCTATTCTTGCTTGATATTAGATTTCAGCTGCTCAACAGTTCAACCTCCTTTGTCATTTTTTTTGTTTTGTTTTATAATGTGTCAAATGTTTTCACTGGATGACAGGTCAGGACTGCAGGCGAGACTCTTGGATTAGGTGCAGACTGTGGTTGTGGCACTATTTAAAATGAGGAAGGTCTTTAAAAAAAATAAAAGACATTGTCTGGATGGCACCATGTGGCTGCAAAACCTGCATTTATTGTTTGGTCTTAGTGTTGCCTTCACAGATGTAGGAGTTACCCACGCTGTGTGGACTAATGCACCGTACCATCACAGGTTTTGAACTGTGCGTTGATGACAAGACGGATGGTCCTTCTGCTCATTAGCCTAGAAAGTTGTTCATGTTTTCCAAAAAGAATTAAAGTTTGATTTGTCACACCACCACAGTTTTCTACGTCACCTCAGCCCATTGGACCCAAACAAGGTGCTTTTCTTTTTCCTTCCATGTTAGTTTTCACTTGGATGCAGTGATCAACTGCTGAAAATGCAGTGTTGCCTGAGGGCCATTCAGTATTAGTTTTTGGCCTCGTCCTTATATGGAGGTTATCCTCCTGATTTTCTGAATCTTTCCGTGATATTATAGAAACATTCTTAAACTGCTGAACTATTTGCCCACACAGTCTTTCACGGGAGAGCTTGTTTGTTTTTTGAAACAGGGTCATAGCTTTCTCTTGTTGTTGTTCTCTTTATTTAAACCCATATGAAGAACAGAACGACTGGTGTTTTTAATGCCATTTTATTTCCATTAAAAGCGACATAAAATTCTGACTTTCACAGCTTAAACACTGGTAAATATTTTCAGTTTTGGCAAAGTTGGAAAGAATGTTTACCCTTTCATTTCATTTTACCCTTGAATATCTTCCTAATACCTCAATAAACCGTTGGTAAATCCCTGCTCAGGAGAGGTGAACGTGATTTGAAATTTTAATACATGACCACTGCAGGTGCAGAACATATTTTGGTCTTCTTTGAAGTGATTAATTCCTCTCCTTCTTCTACTTGTGTTATGGTTCCAGCACACTCACAGATTCCTCGCACCTCCTTACCCGGTGGGCTTTCCTGCAGTAAGAGATTAGCTTCATGCTGCTGGTGTTGCTAATCATGTAGAAGGAGTCACTTTGCAAGAGGTTTGCTGGTATAGTCTGTGTGTGCACTCAGCTAGGTAACTTTTTTTTTTTTTTTTTTTTTTTCTAATTGGTG
>VUQS01074919.1:14740-32354 GCA_015108495.1 Heterochromis multidens
CCCCCCCCCCCCCATTTTTTTTTTTTTTTTTTTTTGGTCTGTTAACTGCACTATAAGACCTCGACAACAAAATATTATAATTCTGAAAACATCTGAAATGCCTGCATGCTCTTCATCCTGGGAAATGCTTGCTGGAAGTGCCGGAGGCTTTTGCAGGAATGTTTATCTCTAGCAGCTACACTGTGATGCTCGGTGTTAAAGGTCAAACTTGGATTTAAAACTGTGCAATAAGAACACGTTTGTAATGGGTTCCTCCTTAGATTATATGCTACCTCTCCATCAGGTTTCATGAAAGTCGGCTTGGCAGCCTTTGTGCAATTCTCCTACATTATCCTGCTGCTTCAGCTGACTTCTTTGAACGAATCAAACAATAGGAAGCATCCCACGTGCTTACTCTGGGACTGTATCAGAAAACTTAGAAATACTCTACACCCTACATCGGCTTTGACTGCACAGTTCCCTCTGGAGCCATGACAGATCCCTTTTTCAGTTCTCGATTAAGGACGGCTTCACGCGTAGACCGTGAACGCGCACTGCTCGCCAGCTCATGGCTGCACGAAAGCGCGATTAAACTGGAATCAGCTGCTTATCAGCAGAGAGAGACGTTTACGTAAACAGCTGCTCATAAGTCAGGACTCGAGTTTAATATTTTTGGAGGAAGTGCTGTTTTCACTCCCAGTCCAGTCCGACATGTCGAATTTGTGTCCAAGCCTCTGAGGACGAGCAGCCGCTGGACAATGTCGACGCCTATCAGCGGACTCTGGACCCGCAAACAAGTGCGCAGTGCACTGTGGGAGTCTCTCCTGTCTTTATAGAAAAGTCTTCTTAACCCATTCTCTGTTAACACCACACTCAACAGGGATGATCTAAAGTAGTAATAGTTACACAAAGCAGCCACACTTTTACCAAAACTCATATTTAATCAACATAAATGATTAAAAGATTTTTCTCAACATCATGATTTTCAGATCATTCTTTGGAGATGAATGACAGAGAGTTAGAGCTGTTCTGAGAGCAGACACGATTCTTAAAAACGGCAAAGTTCATATATTTAAAAAAAAAAAAAAAAAATCATGTGACCCAGTGACCTTTTATAGAAAGGCCTCCAACAGTAATAGAACAGGTAGCACCATTTCTAATGCAGAGAACGAAGACGCCTGTGTGCTGGTGGCTGAAATCAATTGTAAATTTTTGACTTTACCTTACCAGTACTGCCACGCCTTTTTCCCAACTATTTCAACAAAGTGATTCAAGTGTTGGCCAGTGTGTCCAAATCATACAAGATACCCCCCAAGAAAGGTCCTGACAAGCCAACTGATCTCTGTTCAGCTCAGCAGCTGCTTAATACCAGGATCTGTACAGACCAGCAAGATTCTGGTTTCACTCAAAGAGTAAGCTTAGCTTCACAAGGTTTCCAACTAAGCAAAGTGACTAGGATGTATCTGCATGGCAGCCATAACAGGAGCTGGTGAAATTCTCTAAATACTAAAGAAAGATGCCTGCATGCTTCCTTTCTTGCATCCTTTAGCAGAGGACACACTGGAGCATCCTTTATTAAAGGAGAGGAGGTGATAAAAAACAATCAACGTGACTGAGAAATGACACAAATCACCATGTAAATGATGCTGGCAGGCCCGTGCTGCGAGATACATTTAGAAATCCACAAGAAAACGATGAACGATTCAAATCTGTCACGTTACAAAGATGTTTCCTTGTGTGAAACACTTTGTGATTTTATAAAATGGCTCTATAAATAAACACAGTTAGCCAGATTCAAATATCAATACGGAGTGAGGGTTGTAGCGCAACTCCATTTGCATTAGTTGCATCCTCTTGGCAATGCCGTCCATTAATCTGACTTCAGAGAAAGGTTAATAAAAGTGGGTCGGCAAGAAATCATCAGTGGACAGCAGGGTGAGCAACATTTCTTAATACGATCATTGTGAATGGTAAGAAGCAATCTTTTTTTTTAATTCTAAATCTTGGTAAATTAGGGGTATAAGCATAACAGTAAATGGTAATTAGGGTGAGAACATGGGGCAAAGGGTCTGCGATGTGCGTTTTGTAGTCCATCCTCAGAGCACTGTAGTTTCCACACTGCAGTCCCACATCCACTGTTACACAGTCTAATGTAAGTGCAGCTTCTCTTTTCCTACATTCCCGTGAATTCTCCTTCACATCTTACCTGGACCTCATGATGTTTTCCAAGGAGGTCAAGATTTGGAAAACACATAATTAACACAACTTAATTATTCAAAGACCTCAGCCTGCACACGGTTTAAAAGCAAACATGAAATCTAGGCATAAGATTTGGATCATTTGTCGATCCAAAAAAAAAATGTCAGAAACACATCTGAAAGAGAAAATCTGTCCCTAAAGCTCTCTTCTGAAATTAAAGCCATCTGTTGTTGCATTTGTTCATTTAAATCCGTTGTGGTAGAATACAGTGAACATGGTACCAAATGCACCAGCTGCTCTCAGGGGCTCCACTTATAAGCTACTCTGAACCTTCACATAGCAACGCTGCCTTCCATCAGTACGGTTTAAACGCCCTTATGGCCCGAGAATCGGCATATAGTAGCATCAGCACCGTTGCATAAGTTGTGTGATGCAATATTGCCCAGAAAAAGAAAAAGGTACTGACACATATCAGTACAACCTTGAATGGCCTGTAAGAGATACTGCTGCCTACAGCTGCAGTTAACTACAACCTACACACACCTCTCCAAATGTGTGCCGCGGTAAAAGGCAACATATCAGGTCATCTAACAAAGAGGACTGGAGGAATTTATTCATTTTCTCACCTTAACTAATTGTTGTTTTTCACATAAAAGGATAAAAATTGTTTGTTTGTTTTTTTCTTCTTACAATCACATCAGCTGCTTATCAAGTAATAAGATTTCTTTCTCCAGCTTCCTCATTTTAAGTGCTCTGTAAGCCATCTCTTGGTCGCGGTTCTCGATCTCCTTCTTGAGGTAGGAGCAGTAAAGAGACCTGAGGTCTTCTGTCTGCTTCTGTGAACAAGATTACACAACACATGTGCTCTTGTTGTATTTGTTCTTTCTCTTTAGCATAGTACAGCTGCGACAAATGAACCTCACCTCTCCACTCCTGCCACCAGTTGTAGCGCCTGCTGAGTTGCCGCCCTCCTGCAAGCTGCTAGTGTGCACATCCTGTTAAAAGAGCAATCAAGTCCTTACGCTAAGTATTCACAGGTAAAAGCTTCAGGAGATGCATGTGTAGGAGTACTCACCCCCTCAAACTGAGTGTCACTAATGTCCGTCTCGTCGCTGCTAAGGCTCTCTGGTTCAGTCTTTGTTACAGGCAGGAGGAGGACAGGATGGCCCGACACTGCAGCGGTGGAGCGACATTTAACTAAGCCAACGTGGAAATTCCAGAGGGATTTTCGTGAAGGGATGAATTACACCTACCGCTCATAAAAGAGCTGTCAGACACAGTTCCCGGGTCAATACAGGCACCTCCGGGGAGAACCTCCACCCTCAGCCCGTTGTCTTTGTGATGCAGCGCGTCGTCCTCAGCGGAGTTCAGAGACGGGGTTGCCGAACCTCCCTCATTCCTCATCATTGCAACCCTTTTCCTTTTTGCTGCACAGGGACAGATTTGACAGGACATTACCTCCTTTGAGCCAGTGCAGGAAGAGTAAACCCTTTACTGAAGAGAAAGTGAACCCTATCAGAGATGTATAATTACATGTCATACCGCTGCATTATATATGTATGAAGCATTTTAATAATGTGGAGAGTTCATAGGCTCATGGATCGTAATTTAATGAATTTAAACTTAATGTTTTGCAGAAAACTGCAAAGAAAAGCTTCTTTTACAAGTAACTACTGACTTGCATGGAATCGAAACTAAGATACAGTGTTTGCACCTGTTTGCACCTGTTTGCACTATGTTCTTGTGTTTGACTTTCACTTGCTGCCATGTCCGTTTGTAGCCACTGTCGGAGACCCTGTGAACCAGGACAAATAAAGATGATGTGTCAGCACAGACTACAGGGGTCAAATAATACCAAGAATATAGGTCACACTGACCACACGTGTGTGAATAAGTCTTCTTACGCGTTTATTTTATCAGCAATCCTCTGCCAGGCTTCCTCTCTGAGTTTAGAGGCACTGGTGGTGTTGGATTTAGCTGTGAGTATCTCTCTCTCCTCTTCATACAACTTCAAAATCAGCTCCTGCTCTTTAGAGCTGAAAAAATGCGCCCTCTCCTGTTTCCTCATTATCTGAAAGTCTATTTAAAAAAAAACAAACAAAAAAAACACACACACACACACACAGAAATTGGACTATAAATGTACATTAATGAGAGAGAAATCGCGTCTGATGATTGTCGGGGTTGTTTTGTACAGTTTATCTTATGCGGTCTTGCACAGAGTCTCCTCACCTCCGTCTGCGTTCATGGATTTTGATCCGGGTTTCGGCGTGCGGCTGATCTTCCCTTCGTGCAGGAGCGGGTGCGCGCAGTTATCCGAGATGTTTCAATGCTAGATTTAGTAATCAAATCGTAACCCGCGGTCGCGAAACGGAATAAAGCCGAGCTTGATCGATGCCACAGTTAGTTACGGCACGAGTCCCATTATCAATTAGCCTCGAAGAAACCGGAAGCGGGCAAAGGTAAACGGTGTCATTGAGCTGTCTATCAGCGAGCTTTGTTAACCCTGGATTTTCTAATTCGGCTTAAAGCGCGTTCACGTGAAAGAGGTGGAGCCTGTTGCAAAGCGCGAGTCACGTGCGCGAAGCGTCGCATCATCGCTGATAACTGTTCATTGTTGGGTCAGGACGCAAACTTATTGAGATAATGGACACAGGTGAGCTGTGGGACATGGAAGGACCATCTCGGTTCTTGGTTGGGGGCGCTGCCGCAGGTTGGACGGACATAAGCCTTTCCCTGATTTTACTGGCAGTAAGACAAAGAGAAGGGTCTTTTTAGAGGAAGTCAGATATGAACCCAGTTTAGCTGCTTGAGCTTCTGACTCAGTGGGACATTATAAAGCTTTTACTGGGGAAAGGAGAACACTTGTTAGTGTGAGCTCCTGTACTAGGACTGCTCATTGTCCGCTATGAAGAAGGTCTAATAAGATTCTTTGCATGATTTAAAGAAAAAAAAAAACTATATTAAACAATGGTGGCTGCATAGTGTAGATTACACAGTAACCTAACAAGTGAAAAAGCACTGGTTTGATCCCAGGAGGCACAAATCTTTTTGGAGTTGTGTCAGGCAAACACAAAAAAAAATAAAAAAGCCAAATCAAACATGCTCTGCTACCCGCTGTGGTGATCTCATGTGAATAAGGTAGCAGCTGAAAGTAGCTTTATACTGAAGAATGGTAATAATCACAAAATCTAACCCCTGTTTTGTGGTTATCCTTCCTTCAATAAAACTGCTGTTTGTAATTTTAAATTTGGCTGCCTTTTGCAGACTTACCCCGATGCATGCACACAAAGACATTTAAAAAACAGCACGTGAATTTGCATACACAAGTATTCCAATTTATTTTTGATCATTAATAGCCTGATGATGAAATTGCCAGCTTAATCAAGTGGGATGTTTCAAACATCTGGGCTCAGGCAAGCTTTTAAGTTCTACATTAAACCTTAAAAATCTCCACAGCAGCAGAAACAAAAAGGTTTAGCAACACCATTTACAATGCTTCTGCTGCTTTAAGTGCCCAAGAGGAGGGAGGGAGAGGGAAAAAAATAAATAAATCAGCCACACTGAAGTATTAGTTTCATTATTTACACCTCAGCATTTTCCTACTGTAACATTTCATAATGTCGCCCTGCAGCAAAGAAAGCCCATTTCTCTAAACAACTGGAAATAAAGTGGGTCACATCACACAAATCAAACACATATAAGAAACATGAACTGAGGTAATAGAAGTTACTTTATTTATGTTAATTCAGATTAAGCAGACATTTTGTGTAATGGTCCAGAACAAAGGAACTATTGGTTCAGGTGCCCCGTTTTAAGAGCACAGAGGTAACACAATCAAAGTGGAAAGCGTAAACTGTGAATAGGAGTCTGGTCCAGTAACAACTGCTGAAGGAGGACTGATCCAGCTGTGAGATCTGGAGGGTTTTTGTTTGTTTTTTTTACTCATGTCCCTCATAGCCATCAGGAAGAGGATTCACATGAGAGTTGTGGAAAAGGGTTTTGTTGCCATCACCCCAGGGAAAACGCTATGAGGGGAGAAAAAAAATGAAAGAAGAAAACATCTTTAAGTAAAAAAAAATAATGGTTGCAAAAAAGTGGCACTTAAAATTACAAGTGTCATGAAGTCAGACCTTGCTGCGAATGCGAAGGTGGGTGTAAGGAACAAACTCTGGCTGTTCATGGTTGTGGTGCTTCTCTTTCAAGAACGTGTTCAACATGCAAACTCCAACACCAGGAAGGGCAATCAAAAAGCTGAGGATCTTCCAGGTCTTAGCTGGGGATAAAACAAAAAAATCAATTACTTCACAAACAAATTTAGAACAGGAAAGGAGACAGACGTAAACATGTACATCAACATACTGATATCTGGCACTGTTAGATCATATGAATGCCATGTGAGACAGTTCACAGAGCATGCCCTTGACCAGAACTAAAGCCGGGGAATACAACCAGCTCAAATCACTCACAACACCCGCAGTTACACTCAAATCTGCCCCCCCAAAAAAAACACAATCTAAAGGCCTCATTTGAGGGACGCTGTTATTTTCAGCTTTAAGATTTCTGACTGGACTCTGTAAGATACGACCTCACTTTCTGGATCCTTTTTAGTTAGAAACACTTTAACCTCTCTCTCTCTCTCTCTCTTAAATGCACGCCAAAGCAAAAGGAACAACGAGCTGCGCGTTTATGCAAAAACTGTAACTTCCTCCACAATCATTCGGCTCCTGTTAATCTGAGACTGCTGCTCTTTCTGTCTTCCACTGTCTTCCTGGACGAGCTGCAGGTCATGACGATACTCATGTGTCTCTGTTGTGACACCGTGGTCGCTCTGTGGCTGTTATACATGCTGTTTGTGACATGGCTTCACTTTTAAACCCTGTTCATTAACAGACTGCGCTACTTTGTGAAGGAGGCTGCCGCCGACGTGCGCCACAGACTACAAGTAAAGCCAGAAAAGCTGGTGTTCTGGGGGCAGCGACGACGTGCTGTCCGCTCAAGGATGTATCGCTACTACTAACGCTAAAGCAGCTAACGCTAGCTCAGCAAGGTCACTGTTCGAACATAAACAAGCATAAAGATAAATTAAGTTAAATTAAACCACTGGTATAAAATGGAGTGTTACAATTACCTGACTGCTCGCCGTGTCCGGAGGCGGCGGCAGCAGAGAGCTGACGCCGGGTCTGGGTCAAAGAAGACCTCAGCAACACTTGAGAGAAACGTCCGAAGGCCGCCATTTTCCTTTCTGACAGACGAAAAGACCGGAAAGGGTTTGTACACAGGCGTGACGTCAGGGCCGGACAGCTGTGGGCTCTGCTGCCACCAAGCGGTGAGATGGAGAACTGCAAGGAAACTGAAATGAGGGTTGCTGCCGTTGTGTGTCTGAAGTACTGCAGCCTGCATTTAATATTAAAACGTGGGAACATATAAAAGAACGCAGCTGTAACTGTGAACTGTTTTCTCTGATTTCATGTGAAGCCTAATGCAGTAAAAAAAAAGTCTCCACCCACCCCTCATTTCTTTATATTTTGCTAGGAAATAGGTGTAGTAATTTATGTAGCATGCAAGCCCACGTGGAAATACAGTAAATAAGACAAAAACAGAGTGTAATTCTAACGAGCTTGAAAGTCAATATTAGGTATGACCATCTTTAATATTCAACACAGCCTGAACTCTCTTACGCAGCTTTCTTGTCATTTCTCTAACTATCCTTCAGGAATAGTTCTCCAGGCTTCTTGAAGGACATCCAAAGCTCTTCTTTGGATGTTGTCTGCCACACTGCTTCAGTAAGGTTTGGGATCATTGTCATGCTGAAAAATGAAGCTGTTGCCAATCAGATGCTTTCCAGATGGTATTGCATGGTGGATCAAAATCAAATGTACTTTTCTGAGTTCATAATTCCATAAATTTTGACAAGATCTCCAACACCAAACCATGAGCGAGCCTTCTCTGTGTTTTACAGATGGCTGCAGACACTCACTGTTGTACCTCTCTACTGAACTCCTCGATACATGCTGATGACAATATGAACCAAAAATTTAAACTTTGGAGTCATAAACATAAAGGTATTTTTTGCAGTTTCAGCTAAAGAAATGGGGGGAAAATTATGTGTGTTTGTAACAGGCTGCTAGTAACAAAGTGCCTGAAGACACAATTTAAAATTGGTTCTTTGCTACGTTTTCTGTTATGTGTAGACACAACTCTGGTTCATCCCTTAAATTTGATGCTTCTTTTATGCTTGAATGATTCATAGGTCGGTGTTAAGTGGTTTAACAAACAGAAAATGGTCTCTGAAAAACATCAGGTACAAGGGCTGGACTGAAAATGAGTAAAAAGCAGCCAATGTCCAAAGAAAAACTTTGGAAGACCTCCTGAAAGCCAGGAGCACTACTTCTGGAGAACTACACTTTTAAAAAATTCCAATAAAGTCTGGCTTTTTGGAAGCAAAATATAAAGAAGTGAGTGGTGATTTATAACTTTTGCACAGTACTTTAGCTTCAGAGATAAACCACCCTGCTATAAGAAGTAACTTTACAAACAACAAACCCTTAAAATTAGCTGGTGGTCAAAGTGACTTGTGTTTGAGATATTAAAGGCTTGTCAAGTGTGTGCATAAAAAAATCTACTTGGCAATATGGTCAGCTAGCAGTCTGAAATATACAATAATAATAATAATCTGTACCTAACAAAGTGTTTGATTTAAAAAAAAATAATAATAATTTGCATGATCAAAATACTGTTTATGTTTTTGGTCTTCTTCAAATCTTTTTCAGACTTCTAAAAGGCTTCACAAAGAGAAAAACATACCTGAATAAACAATCCCAAATATTAGAATGGAAAGAACTGTTACAGCCCTTAAATTCTCCCAGCTTCACCCCAAGAGAGTGATTCATAAAGCCCGAATAACTATAGGCACATTAAAAACATTTCCTGTAACTGGAATGTGTTTCTCTTTAAAAAATGTTCAGAGTCCAGCCGGAGATATTCAGATACTCTGACTCATCCAGGTGAGTGATACGTTTTATTGGTTGGGGTTGTTTGTTCTTGATATGGCTTTGCAGGCTTACTGGGAACATGTATAGTATTTAATAACTGTGTAGACCTGTGCATTAATCAGTGTTTCTCATGCACAAGGGGTTATAAACCTAATAGTCTAAATATTGATGAGTACAAGTTTATGTATATGTAGTAAATCCCAGAAAGCTGAATCTGTTCATCTGGACGTAGCGTTTTCAGTGGGAGAAACGTTTCGTCAACTTATCCAAGTCACTTGGATAAGTTGACGAAAGTTGACGATTTCCTTACCTGGATTATTGAGCATGCATCAAGAGATAAATGTAGTAAAGTGTTTAGTTAGAACTGTTAAAGCTGCATACCTTTGAAAGTTTTGGCTTATAGGTTATGTAAAGGCTGATGTTTATTTATTGAGCCATTAATAATTAACATATGAGGCCTAAAAAACAAACAAGAACCATTTGGTTGACCTCTTGCAGTCTGATTTGTCTCTAGACTGAATCCTGGTAACTGCGCTTTAAATGCTTAAGCACACATTTTCCACAACAAACTGATTCCTTTCAGCAATGGAATCTCAGTATCACCAGTTTGGATCATCGGATAGCAGCTCTGTCCATGCAGAACCCAAAATCACCACAAAGATAGGTAACATTTTCATGTTATTTCATTTTAATCAAGTAATTTCACCATATACAGCTATTAAATGTTGGTCATTGTTTGTAGGTATGAGAAGGATAGTGATTTTTGTGCTCTATGGCCTCCTGGTGCTGCTGCTGTTGATTCTGCTGATGGTAACTGGGATCAAATGTACGGCTTTAGTCCACATTGAACACAATCAAGTAAAGCTGGTTCATTCATATATTATTATATAACTGTACAGGAATATAAACATTTTCTTTTGATAATTTCTTTATTTTAAAGTCTCGCATTTAAGCAAGGAAATCACTGATATCAGACAGCATCTCGAGAGAATGAACCATGATGGAATAACATCAGATCTCAGTTCAGGTTGAAAAAATAAAACAATAATAATATCTGGTTTGAAAATAAAGATACACTCATAAACCTTTTATTCCTCTTCACGATCTTCTGTTGTGGTTTTGTGGCTTTCCATATTTAAGGTGAAACGACAGTGCAGAATGTCCTCTTAGAGGAACTCAGCCCAGTTAGAGGTATTAAACTGCATGCTTTAAAATCATTAATATCAGAATGGGGTTTTTTTTTCCCACAGTTAAAATGTGTTAATCCTCATCATAACAGGAACATGTAGCGAAGGCTGGGTGTCTTACCAGAGTAGCTGTTACCTGGTTTCCACCACCCATGTAACCTGGAGCGAAGCAGAGGAGCAGTGCAAAGCACACGGAGGACACCTGCTGGTTCTGAACAATGTGGGGGAATTGGTGAGTTCCATATCATGTCAGCTTGCTGTGAATGTGCAAATGTCTGAAACAAAAGGGTTTTTAAAAAAATAATAACTTTTTAAAATTCTAGGACTACATTTCAAGAATTGTTCCAATCCACAAGTACTACTGGATGGGACTTGTGGAACGACAGCACGAGGGACAGTGGAGCTGGGTGGACGGAACTGACTACAGATCAACCCCAACGTAAGAGAAATGTAAAAGAAATATGAAAAAACAGATGAATGGCAGAAACAAAGGCTGGAGAAAGGAAGTCATCACTATGTGTAACATCATCATTTCTCCTCCCTCCTCTGGTTGTGTTCAGTTTCTGGGATCAAGGTCAGCCAGATGACTGGGACTACATGGAGAGTGGAGAGGACTGCGGGCAGCTTCATCCTTCTAAAATACGCAAACGCAGGCTGTGGAATGATGCTGACTGTAGGCTGACATTCCACTACATCTGTGAAAAAAGAGCATGAGAAACGGGGGAACGCCACGAGATGATGACCCCCTTCGCCAGCATGGCAGACCCAGTTATAGCAGGGTGAAGTTCAGAGCAATGGAAAAGATGTTACTGATGCTGATGTGTCACAGAAATGGATGAAACGTGCATGCACGTTTGTAAGACTTTTCTTGGACAATAAATGAATAGCTATGAAAACAACAGCATTTGTATTCATTTATTAATTTTTTTTGTTTGTTTTGTTTTTTTAATAATGATGCCCTCTTCAGTTCACTGGCAGCGGTCACTGGGAATGTCAGCATTTTCTTCACTATAATCTGCCTCGGCGAAGCACATGGCTGCTCTCCTGTCACACTCGCAGATGAACTTCTCACAAAGGTCGTTGTCATCTAAATGACAAAAACAGAGAGCAACAGTTGAGTGAATAATTATTAATTAAGACGTGACTGCTGATTATGAAAGGTAGTATATTCAAATGGTGAAAAAATCTAACTACTTGTACACGGTAGATAGTAGATTGCTGTTGTTAACACTCACTCAGACAGGTGACAGTTTTGCTGGCCTTGTCACAGTCATAACTGTATATTTCAGTGTAGGGGTTGTCCAGGATGGGCCAGCAGTCATCGTGCTGCATGGCATCACTGTAGCACTGGTCATGGACTTCACAGCACCTACAACAAACACATGGCATAATCATGCCATTAAAGCACCCTTTTAAATTTACTAAAAGGTTGCAACTAACAGTTGCTTTCATTAGTGTGTAGTCTGCCTCCTGGATCAGTAAGGCAGTAATGTTGCTTAATATGACAGAAAACAGGAAATAGAACAGTTTTTCTTTTGAGTAAATCACACAATTCTCTGTGGGTTACAGAGCTCGATGCTGTTTTTGAGGACAGCATCTGTACAATAATTACATATTATCCAGTATGAATACAATGAGAATAAAGTTTTTTAATATATTTGAAGGCAAATAAATGAAAGATATTTTGCTAAAGCCAAAATTATGAAGAGGTGTTGAAATTAATGTCTCAGTCACACTAGAGTAAAAATAGGACAGCAACCTTTTTGTGACTCAAAAAATCTGCATTGAATTTGTTTTGCATTTGGTGACGATTGCAAGTAGTTGCAGCAACCAACTGGTTACCCAGAGGTTGAGTGTGCAATACCCTCAACTCTGGGTGTGATTGAAAGTGGAAGATTTGCAAAAATATTTTGCCATCTAATTTATAAAAGCAGGCATATTGCAAACATGTTACAATCAATCTGAATCGGACTGTGCAAGTTGTCTGCAACACCTCTCTTTGCAGCTGATTGTATCCTGGTTATATTCCTATGTAAAAGCAAGGTTGCCGAGCAAGCTATTCTGGACGCATTAAAGATGCTTTGAAGACAGCAGCAAGTCAATGGGGTTGCAATAATTTTGGTCATGCCGTGATCTCCAACCACTGTTTTCCATAGTGTGACTGTAGCATGAGCAAAATTACAGTCCTAAGCTCTATGTTACTGCAAACTTGACAACAGGTCAAAGGTCTTTAATTGCACTGCTGCAAACAGGAGTCCTTCAGATTTAAAAAATATCCAGGATGAAATAATTAGACTTTCTTTTGCATTGTCTTTGTTATGATGGGCTAAAAATAAATACATTTAGTAAGATGTCTGATGTCAGAAAAAATCATTTTTTCATAATTTTGGTGTTTATAAGTTAGCTGCCTTTGTTTCCAAAGCTTGTAGAAGGCGTCAGGTTGGGAATTACTTGTAAGTCATGCTGCTACTCTGGCCCTGGTTATCTGTTATTGGTGTCTTGTAAGCCTGCTAGGGCTGGGCATATTGTTTTATGCATGACACAATAATAAAATAAAATAAATCAATCAATCGACTAATCTATTCAGGTAGTCATTTAGTCTAAAATGTTAAAAAATGTCCATAACAGTGCAGCTCAGTCCATGGTGACATTTTTAAATGCCTTTGTTGATTGACTAATCAATTTTATCTAATAAGCCTTTAATCAATAAACCAAAAAGAGATTTTAAAAAGAAGTGGCACCAGAAACACTTTCCACTGGATGCTGTAAATGCAAAAAATGTCCTTACCTAAATTCCATTAATAGAATAAACCTAATTTATACAAACAACTTTAATGGATTTTCTGAGGGAACAGTTACTGTGAGTACAAAGGCTCATGGGACTGATCCTTTCAAATCATTCAATTAGTAGTGTTCTGCTTGGTGTTTTGGTTATTTTTAGATTTTGTGGTGTTTCTACTGTTTGTGTGGCTGATAACAGAGAAGTTTAACATGTAGCTGTCAATGGACCACCATGAGCAAGACTCCTGCAGCGATTAAAGATTTCCAGCCAGAGTTGAGCTTCACGATTGTTGTTCAAATGAGAAATAAAGTAATGATCCTGCAGCTGTGCAGTGTGTGGGATGTAGCAACAGTGCAAAAATTAGAGCTTTCATCACAGACTTTTCTGTTACATTTTCTGAGTTAATGTGCTCTTAGGTTACAAAAAACTAAAGTGTATTAAATGTAATTAACCGAAAATGAAATACAGCTCCCTTACTTTGGCAGAGACTTTTACTTATGTGACCAGTCTCAATTTAAGCATTATACTCAACATAAAGAAGTTATTTGCTACATACTCACTATCTTAAGTTAACAGTACTTAACCTTTCCAAGCCAGTAAATCTGCATACCTTTTAAAGTAAAGCCAACTTATATTGTTTCAAACTACTCCTGCTATGTTTGTTTAAATACTTTGAGCAGCACAAAGAATAAGCCACAGTGACTGTAGGAAACTCAGAGGCATATTTCACAACCTTCAGGGGACAGAAGATGAAAAACAACATGAGCAGTATGACTCCAGTAGTCTTACCTGTCAAGCTCATCGACAGGTGTACCAGAGCCTCCCAGCCCGCAGTAGCAGCCGTAGTCAGCATAGTCCAGAACTGGCCAGCTATCGGGTACAGTGCACAGGATCATAGACCTGAACTGCCACACAGCTCGATAACCCAGCACTACGAGACACAACAGAGATATATAGCAGGTTCACATCTCAGAATCATCTGGCATTGTGTTAGACAAAATCAAGCCTCATGGGAGATTTTCTGTCAAAATTATGTGATATCAAATTCACTCAACGAGAGCCGTCATTACAGAGACTTTTAAACTTACGGGCTGGGAGGCTGAGGAGCACAATGAGCAGAGAATGAGTCAGATGCATCTTCCTGGATAAGTGTCTCAAACACCTTGAGTGTGAAGCTGATGCTTTATATTGACTGTGGACCTGAGAGGTGGTCCTTTTTCACCAGTTGCTGGGACTCATCCAAACCCTTATTCAATACCTTATGCAACATGTACTGTATATATACAATAGATGCATACACAATCATATACGTATAAAGAAAACATGCACACTAAGGTGTTTTATATTTGGTTTATTATTTTTCGTTATGTTGTATCATATGTAGTTTCCTTTGATGTCACATATGCACACCCGCCAGGAGTAAGGTGCAACTGAAGGTCATGGGAACTGTGCCAAATGTTAGTTATTTACACAGCTGCATGTTCAAATTGTAATTTGACTCCAGGTAATTCCAACCCAAGGGAGTATGGAGTGAGCAGAAAAAGCAGAAATACGTTATAGACCATGTTATTAGAGAATTTCAATAGAAATGTGTAAATCTACAGCCTAACCAGTGGCCTCATGATATTCTGTCCTACACCATAATATACACTGGCCAGAAATTAGGTTAAGAATGACAGAGATGAGAAATTATTTTTCCTGAACATTCACAATAAATCATATCCGCAATTGGACAGCTGATATGGAATTATGGAGTACCTAATAGGGTACTAGTGGAGTCCATCAGAAGATACAGGTTGCCATTTAGGAGTCATGTTGAAGACAGGAAAGGAGCTTATTGTCTTTTACTGCTTCTGCTTAGAGATACACAAGTATAAGTAGCAATACTGCAATATTTTAAAAAAAAATACTGCAATAAAAGTACAAGTACTGCATCAAAAATAAATCTTGATTAAAATAAAAAAGCAATTAAAGCTTTTAATTTACATGCAGCATTTTTGATCAGAATTAGAGAGCATGACATGAAAATACAGAAGGCCAAGTACCTTAAAGTGTAACTGAGTAAATATGATTGTTTTACTAGTGCAACAGAGTAAAACCAAAATACAGTGGTCCTATAGATCTTATCCTCTTTATGAATGATGCTTTTAAGAATATTGCTTTTTGTTAGTCTACTAGAGATCATTTGTGTCTTCTTTGATCCATTCTTTGTCTTTGTCTGCCACACGTTTGCATAGGCTTATATTGTCAATGGTGCACTGCTGCCCAGTGACTGACAGCAGCTTATGGCAACAATCCAGAGTGCTGAGCTTGGTGTGAACCCTCAAGGGTACTTTAAATACATCAGTGTGGCGGGAACCTCTCGAGATGAAGTGGACAGGTAGCAAGCAGTCATTTCTGAAATGGAAGGTACACTATCTAATCTAACTAGACTATGCAAATTCTGGAGAAACTGCGGTGGGATTGTTGCTACTGGTGGACTCGGTCTGTAGCTTGCCTCTGGTGGAGCTGAAAAGTTGGAGGTAAAGAGGTTGGCTAACAAAGTTGAAGGGAGATGGCTCATAAACACATGGACAGCTACTTTAATAGGCCAAAAGTGTACTGTACCTGAGATAGCAGCTACTCTGTACCTAATGGAACTGCTCCAAGTGGTTGTAATAATTTCTGTCATACAAGTTTTTGTGTTGAAAGCGTAGTAACCCTCACTGTTCAGGGACATTTATTTTGTAGTAAAGCTGTCCCCTCTGCAGTATGGAATAATTTTGTGCACAGGAAAATGTTTACAGTTTTCTGTCTGAGATTATAAGGAGAAAAAAAAGATTTCTGAAAAGTGTGTGTGATGTGTAATACACAATATAGACAAAAAAAAATAAATGTCACGGTGAAAAATGTCCCATGCTGTCCTCACAACCTTCAACATACAAGGGAAAGGTGAGCAAGTGAAAGGTGAGGGAGGGCTGGCTCTCCAGTCAAAGTCAATGGGACTTTATCACCAGAAAAAGTGGAATATTTCAGAAATGGTATGACATTTTGAAAATCTAAATAGAAGCATGCAGTGCACAATCAAGCTGGTCTTTTTGAGGTATGAACGGTCTGTCAATGACAAACAGTGTGAGATTAGTTAGGCGGCAAAGAAGAAGAAAAATGGCAGACGACAATAACATATACTGGGATTGCTGCTTTGCAACAATTCCCACCAATTAGTTGCCAGTACTTAAAAAAATTATGGAAACTCTTTGCCTTGGATAAACTAAGTAGTTTACTTAAAATGGTTAAGTCAGAGCAACTTACTCATTTTTCTGAGAACTTCATTTTTCTGAGTAAGTAATACTAAAGTCAGTAGTTCAACTGACAAACATTTTAAAATCAACTTAATTAAAATACAGAATTTGTGGTAACTTAGCATTTTTAATTTTGCTTGATACAAACTGAATGCAACTTAATCATCACATTATATTTTCTCATCCTTGAACTTAGAGATTTCTAGTACAATAACAAAACTTAATTTATCAATAAATATGGTGCAAAGTATGATTAAAACAAAAAAAAAAAAGAAAATTAGAACACTCCTTGTATTACAACTTTTATTTTCAAATGCAAAAAAAGTACTTCAGCCAACACTTGTACCAATACTTGATACTGGACACTTCTGCTGAACAATTAACAAGTATATTGCCACTATTGTAACTGGTGTTATTTATTAATACAGGTTTAAATGACACCAAAATGTTCCTGAAAATAAATGTCAAGCAAAATAACTGTCAGTATTTATTTTTCTTCAGTTCTATGAAACATGGTGTATTTTGGATTAATATTGCTGCAACATGTATGTTTGTTGCATATTACTGCTGCAGATGTTTATATGCTTTCTATATTTTGACATAATATGTCTGTGTAGGTTCTCAGTCATCCAGGTCATACGAATACGAATACGAATAACTTTATTGATCCCAGAGGGAAATTCATTTGTCTGACAGCTCATCTGCTATTTATATGAGAATTATAAAGCCTGATGGCTGTGGGTGCGAATGATTTTCTGTATCTCTCCGTTTTACAACGGAGAGAGAGGAGTCTTCCAGTACTGATGTTTTTTTGTTCCATGAAGATGTTATAAAGTGGGTGATCAGAGTTGTTCAGGATGGCTTCTAACATCTTTAGTGTGCATCTTTCCACCACTTCCCCCAGTGTGTCCAGTCTGGCTCCAATTACAGAGCCAGCTTTCCTCACTAGTTTGTCCAGTCTCTACCAGGTCATGGTAGTCTTAGGAGCTTGAAAAAGAAGGCGACTGGACTTCTTTAAGTTTTTAGACGTTTCACCCCTCAAGCAAAAGGCTTCTTCAGTTATAAAAAGTAAAACTGAAGAAGCCTTTTGGTTGAGGGGTGAAACGTCTTCAAAAACTTAAAGAAGTCCAGTCGCCTTCTTTTTCAAGCTCCTAAGAATATTTTAAGGCAAGTTCATCTATAGCATTACAT
>VUQS01074921.1:7051-20249 GCA_015108495.1 Heterochromis multidens
GAGGGGCACTTGACTGCCAAGGCTGGTTGATCTGAGGGAGTGAGCGCAAGAGGCGATGATGGTGTCGTGTGCTGGAAGGTCCGAGAGAGCTGCCACAGGGATGTGGGCTGGCAGGGGCCCGCGGTTTTACCTTTGCAGATTTCTACAGGACAGAGACATGGACAGAAATGAAAAAAGACAATTAAATTACATCAGATGACTGTCTCATGTATTATATTTACCCCTGCTGGAAAAAAAAAAAAACATCATACTATTCTCCTCACCACTAGATTTAAGAAGCTTGAATAAATTTAATTATGAGCATTAAAGAAAAAAGTAGGGCCAGCACAGCTGAATCTAACAAAAAGCTCTACCCTCTTACTAACAACAGCAGATTCCTACCTTCTTGTTGAGGTTCATGTCCTCCATCTTGGCTTTGAGCAGTTTCATTTTGGTCATGGTGATCGAATTCTCAAGGGTCTGCTGTGCAGCTGCAGAACTCTCTCCATCCTCTTCGGCATACACATTGAACACAGACCCACCACTGGGGAGAGAAAAAAAAAAAACAAAAAAAACAAAAACATTAGCAATTCAGTGTCAACCACAAATTTAATTTAAGAGTTTTGTCTCCTGGGTGGTGTTGGTAATATGTGTGCTCACAGCAACATTTAATCACCACAAAAAAACATGAAGTCAGCTGTAACAATCTACAGCAATCTACTAAATACTCTACACTGTCTATATAATTATTCTTCGTAAATTAGTTGTTTTTAAAAAGAAATGGGAAAAAATAGCCTTTACATTTCTGATGTAGTTATTACCACATATGACCATGGTCGCAATTCAATTTATGTACATATTTACAGTATTTAGAAAGATATTATTAAAATGGAACAAAACAAACAAAAAAACAGACATTATCACAACCTCAGAGATTCAGACACAGGGGTCAGGGTACCATCTCCCCTATCGACCACACGGAAGACATTTAGCTGGTCCCCCTCACGATAGACCACAAATGTGACCTGCTTATTAGCCAGGTTTTTCTCCCAGCCTTCCTCCTTTGTGCTGTCCATCAGGTCAGCCACTTCTTTGACTGGATCCTCCATGGTTACTGACAAAAGAAGAGAGGGGGTTTAAACTGCAAAAAAAACAAGATACTTTATGTAATTTAATAAAAACAAGGATATAATTTAAAACTAAAAGCGACCAATCATGTAACTGTACAGTTCTTTGGTCTTTTTACCTCTTCTGGTGTTAATTGGCCCTCCTCTCATAGCTAAGACCAGTTTCAAAGTGCACCCCTCTGCAATGCTGCAAACACAAGTCAAATATTATTTAATACATATACATTATAGCAGTAATATCTGTGCAAATATTATGGAAGAAAAGGAAATAATGCATTTACTTTAAGGGTAAAATGTTTTACTTCTGAAGCAGAGACTCTGATTTAAAATAAACAGCACTTCAAGGGACGGGATGATTTCCAGATGAACTTAAGTACAGGAATGAGAATCCCACTGGAACATTTGGCGCATATGAGCAGATGTTTCATCGCCTACTCTACCCCTCTGCTTCACAAACTTAAAAAGCATGCTGCAGAATGTGATAGGGGAGCTGAACGAGATCTCACCAGAGGCTGTTCATGTGGAAAATTAAGTGACAAGCATTCATAACAATACCACCATCTGCAGCCAGCAGAGCACTGAAGGGTGAGCTCTGCATCTCATAAACTGACAGGAGCGGATAGGGCAAATTCTCCAAATATGAACGGCATGTTGTTTGTCTCACCCAATGCCACATATCTGGCTCGTCCACAGCATGCTGAAGTGAATTAAAACTGACTCACCACCACAGCAGGAAGGCTTTTAATGTGCACTTCCAAATGACACTAAATGTGCATAGAAAGTTTTCAAACACTGCCTGTCTGTAACTGCTCTAACAAGCCTCACTGTATTTGTGATTTTGTCTTGGTGGCAGTGCTCTGAAGGACACAAAGGGTCAGGAAGAATAGATTTACCCATAGTCATGTAGGCAATGTTCATCGTCCAGCTCCACATTGTTCCAGATAAGGTGTTGCTGGGCAACAGGGATACCTTTACAGTCAGAGAAAAGGCAGGAGAGAAAACCAAAGTTGACAAGGACCTGTTCATATTTCATAGACAAAGTTCACTTATCTGACAGACAAGACGGACATGCTCCAATCAGAAGTAGTCGCACATGACTAAAGATGATTAATGTCTGCCCCCTAAAGACAAAACTATGCAATCACAGAGCAGAGAGCAGAAGCGCTGACAACTTAAAGATAGGGGAAAATAAAATATTTATAAGCTAGAATGCCAGTTTATGCTGCATCTAAAACTATAAAATACATGTCTAAATTGCATCTAACGTTATTCTAAGTGGGACTAAAATTATAAGACTCCAGTACAGGCGTGACAGCCTACTGAATACAAAGGCTCTCTAGAGGTACTGCTTGGAATAAGAAGCAGTGTATGAGTAGTCAGGAAGCTCTCTGCGCCCACAATCAGTGAACTCACTGCCCCGGTGCTGGAGGTGAGCCAGTGTTAGTGAGTGAGCAGTGGTCTTTTCATTGCAGTGTGATTTGCTCAATCACAAACACACAGGCCTGGCTGACAGACCTCATCACACGCAGAGGGCTTTCTGACCACAAATGAAAAACAGCAGGGAGGAATGCAGATGTAGATACTGAAGATCATCTTCATTCATTACTAAGCAACCTTTAATATTTAACCCCCCCACCCCCCCAAAAAAAACAAAAACAAGTTTTTATAAAAGAGAACAAACAATTATTTCCTAATACAATCCATGTGGCCAAATCCCTTATAACACAGAACAGATTTTCTATGTCCATTTTTGGTGCCTCTGCTGTCTCCCTTGAGAGACAACCCAGCAGATTTGTTGTGGTAATGATAATATAAGAAAAATTCAGCAAACACACTGACCTTTTCACATAGTTTTGAATGTCACAGGAAAGTGTATCTACAAATTATATCTTAGTTTGGTGACTCAGCAAGCTCACCATTTTTGGTCCCATTTTGTATAAACAACTAGAACAATAGCAATGCTCTGGGTGAGAGCAACCATATGTTTGACAAGTACCCACTGCTGAATCATGAGGCATGGGTTTTAAAATAGGACAGCTCATTCCAGATTTATTTTTCCATTTTTATCCAATGGGGATCATTCAGATTTCAAATTAAACCATACAACCCCAATCAAGACTGATCAAGTCATACAGTAAAAATAAGGTTAAGTGTTTTAAAATGCAGTGTAAACTTGAATTTTACACTTTTTTCACTTATTTTTAAGCTTCATTACACCTGATAAGCATCTGTAATTCAAGTCAACAGCACAAACAACTACAAAATTTTAGAGTAAAGCACACTTGTGCAACCCTGTCTCCACAGAGCAATTCAGCACACCTCAGACTAATATGATGGAAAATGTAAGCAATATCAAAGCTTTTACAATAATGTATACATCCAATTTTCTCAATCAGTGCAATAATATGGCTTGTAAGATAACTAACCTTCCCCAAGTGTAGACTACAACATGCAAGCTAAACATTAGTGAGCTCTGTACCTTCCAATCTCTGAATCTTCGCTTTGACTGAAATGACCGCCTCAAAGGGCAACACACGCAGCTCAAAACAGGTTCCTGTCAGTGTCTCTATGAAGAGCTCCATAGTGTCATAGAAAGGCAGCTTATATTGAAACGCTCCCACGCTGTCGTCATTGAAGAAGGGAGGCTCCTTCCTGTCTGTCATCTTGGCAGTGTGGGAGATTGACTTTAGGAAGATGGTGAAATGGGGGGACTGCCCCCAGATGACGGAGAGACAGACTGCTCAGTGGCCTCACGACTGTCACACATCATGCAAGATGACCACATCTGTGAGGAAGAAACAACACGTGAACATCACAATGTAAAAGCCTTCATTAATCAACACCAACTTGCCTGAGTTCTTAAATATGCACAAACAAGATGAAGTGTAGAAGCACTGGCACTTATAAGTTGGCTCAGCATTCACAAGTAAACCTCTTGCATCAAGGTCATTTTCGACTGCATGTGCATGTTGCACTGTTTTTACATTCTTCAAGGTTTGAAAGGTTCAGCTAACACAAGCAAAATTTACATCAGGTATTACTGCATGTGAAATAAAGAAACTGCACCTAACAGTGAAACTGCATTGTAGTGTTTGTAATTATTTAGCAACTGATTTTAGAAAAAGGACATTATCAGTATCAGGAGACACTGCAACCTTCTCATAAAATATTAAGTACATCATTAAAAGGGCCTGGCCAAAATTCAAGAAGATCAGATGTGTTACATAAGCCTATCGCTGGTATGAGGTGTCCTGTGACTGACCACAGCCCTTGACAGCACATCTCTTCTGTCACATGACTCAAAGAGCATCATCCAGGATACAACCTGTATGAGATGAGTTTTATTAAGGGAGACAGACGAAGAAAAAAAAAACAAAAAACAAAAAACACAAAGTGTGTGTGTCCCCCCCCTCCCCTTTGGAAGACATTGTAAAGTTCTGGTTTGGATTGAACTGATGCCCAGCGCACTATAACCAAATTACCATTTGAATGTTGACCGTCAACTTCACTGAAGACTCGACCAGAGCCTTGCAGGAGTGCTGGTAACCACTGGAGCCCAAATATATGGTGTAATAAAAACTGAATATGAATAGTCTTGTCGGTAAACGAGGCCTCTGGTGTACTCATTTAGACATTAAAGAGTTTCCAAAGGTGTCCATTCTCTAAAGCAAACGGTTAGGTTGTAATTTTAAATACAAAGACATATACTCATTGCCCCCAGCCATATTCAACTATATACAAAAGACCACAAACCCACAGAAGAATCTACGGGCCATATAGGAAGACATGAACTCGGTTAGCTAGCTGCCTGACAACGGAGATGGATGGACTTTGAAATGGTTTCAGTACAATTCCAGAGGCTAACGTTAACAAACAAAGGTCATACAGGCAGTTTTAATGCCTCCCAGTTTTCTCAATTCGGTGTAAACATTGAATGAAGTTCGTAGTATTGTTTAAACCCGCTTACCAGTATCTGCTGCAATAACACGGTGAGAAGCCCGTCTAGCCGACGCTGCTAACGGTAGCTTTCGTTGCCATGTTAGCCAACAACTCAAACAATGGCTTTCTCAGCGGCTGGCTAGCAGGCTGCTAGGCTACTTTCACGGGCTTCAATTCTGTCCGTCCTGTGAAGCTGCGTCGAGGCCACCGTTACGTTCAAAATTAAGCAGCATCTCATCACGTTTAACCGTGAAAATAACACACGGAACAAACTCTCGACCCGTGTCTGTCGCCGCGGCCCTCGGTTGGCGACATACCTGTCAAAGACGGAGAACAACACCTTTGTGACTTCCCTTGACTGACACACAGAGGAGCCAACTGACGAACGGGGAGGTGGGCGGGACAACAAATTGTTGTGGTCAAAACCAAATTCTATCACTTTACACAGCATCCTGCATAAAGCCCTTTTACAAAAATTACAATTTTATGCACAGAAGTCGATATATATCCATTATAACTGGCTTAAAAGCTAAAACATTTAGTTGCATAACTAGTGCTGTTTATTCACGTTTCTATTTAAACAAATACATTTAAAATAATAAAATCCTTAGAAATGTGGTTTTCTAAAATTCTACCAATTTGTATATCCCACATGCCAGCAAACACCTCCAATACTACATTTGAGAAAAGACTATGTCAGTGCTCAAGGCACCTAAAACCATAACTGTCTGTCTACAGACAGACTACATACATGAAATTCACAGAATTTGAAATAATCACGCACAACAGGGATTCCTTAAAATATGTTTCTTTATAGTTATTAAAAATGAATTTTCTTTTTAATCACAACCAAAGTTAAGAAATGGATGAATTTCCTTAATAAAAACATTGTCAAAAATGACTAAGATAGTAAGTAAACACAATGATTTCTCAAAAACATGATATGGCACAAACCTAAAGAGATGAAATCTCACATGGCAAAGCCAATGGATGCAAACAAAACAGTTACTGTTTAACTTCTGCAGGCTTCGAGGCTAAGCATATGGTATGCTTATAAAGTGCTATTATGTATAGGAAAGACTAACAGTATAAAATAACCATTACGCCAGGATGATTTTGGAAAAGCTGGAATTGTTTTCATTTGAGTCTTTAAGTGCCAAAAATAAGCCACATTATTTATATGAATTTATATGAATAAATACTCTATTAACAGTGCATCTGATATCTTTCAATAATCCAAATGACAAAAGAACAAATCCACAATTGTACAAATCTGGCTACTCTGAAACAACAGTTCAATTCCCGCCCAGAGCATTAAGTGGATCATCAAAAATGTTGCTTGAATCCGTTGCCGTACTGCTGTTCTCCTGGGATGGTGTTGTTTTCTTTGATTTAGGGGGAGCCTTTGCCACTGGCTTAATTGTGCTTGTTGAGAAAATGTCATCTTTAAAGAACAGAGAGGTGTACATAATATTTAGTCAAGTTAGCCAGGCAGACAAGAGAAAAGACAATATCGAACATGTCCATTAAAAATAACTGCATGCATTTGATTGCTGCTTACCCATGTCATCATCAAATATCGACTTGGTCTCTCCCTTTGCCTTGGACTTCTTTTTTGTTTTTAAAGTGTCTGTCAGGTCAGCAAAAATGTCTATGTTATCATCGAACAAGCTGGCATCAATGGTCTTCTCTTTGTGCTTCTTGTTAACTTTAGGCACAGCGGCTACTTCATCCTGAGAACACACAATTTTTTTAAGCAATTAACCTTATTCTGAGCACAACACAGACAATCTCATTTCCATAAATACAAAATAAAAAAGGTACCTGAAAGATGTCCTGCTTTGAAAAACTACTGCTGTTCCTGATTTCTTTACTACTTGTAGACGAGGGAGTGGAACTGTTGCTCAGTCCAAAGATGTCGTCGTCATTATCATCATCTTCTTCTTCTTCTCCCAGAAAGGATGCCGCCTTGGCTTTTTTAGTGGTTGACTTTGGCTTAACCTTTTGAAAAAGGTCATCAGTGTTGTCATCAAAAATGGATGGGAGTGTGCTTTTATCTTTGTCTTTCTTCAATCCCATCCCGCTACTGACCTGAGGGTGTGCCGTCTTGGTAGTTTGCCTGGTGGAGGGTGCGTTAGCGATTGAGGTTCCCCCAAACAGGCTGTCAGAGCCAAAAAGGTCATCCTCATCAGGAGACAGGAGCAGCTTGTTACTGCTGCTGTCTTTTACAGAGTCTTTCTTTTCAGCCTTTGAAGATACTGGTAGTTTCAGTTCAGATGGTCTAGGGGAGGTTTGGGAGGGTAAAGGTTGAGGAGGTGAGGAGAAGGAGGGCATGGCTGTAGGTGCAGCCAAGCTTGTTAGTGTTGGATCGACGTGCGAAGGGTTGGACTTGTCTGTTGTAGGTGAGACTAAACCAGACAGAATGGGGTTTGGCCCAAGAACATCTCCACCTAGGGTCTCTTCTTTATCCTCCATAGATCTTTGGGCTGCTTGCTGCCTCGCTGCTCTGGACTGGGGTCTCCGAAGTGCAGAACCTTTGGCACGACTCTGCATGACAGAAGATTCACGCTACAAATATCAACCCAGGAATCAAAAATTACAACAACAAGCATCAGGAATCAAAAACACACCTTGTGTGCGCTCTGCAATGTTGTGACCTGGACCGGGGTGTCAAAGCTCACTCCTCCCTCTCTGTCCTTTCCATCTCCTGCAGGAGTTGTGGCAGGGCTTGGGCTCATGCTTGAGCTGGACACTCCAGAGGAGGAACTGGGTGCCATGCCAGGGAATAAACTTGCATCTCCTGGCATACTGGGTACTGCACCAGGGAGCAATGCAGCAGGGTTGATCATCAGACTGGCCTGAACATAAACAAAACAGAGTCAAAGTGAAAAACATACATGTGACACTGAGCACTATAACTTTTTAAAAACAGACTAATTATGTGCTTCAAAACTAGACATTTTCAGCTACTCTCTATTCATGAAGTTTCTCAGCATGGTTCCAAATAGCAGATCATTCAGAGAGAAATGAGAAACCAGGACTGTGGATGGAAGTGAAGCAAGAACAAGATGGGTGAGTGTCAACGAGTGAAATTGCAAGGTAGCATGTGCAATTTTTTTTTCTGTTTAACAAACACAAATCAAAGCAGACAATTTTCTTCATTTTGAAGGCAGATTATGAAAAAATCCCAGACAGAAGAAACCTTAAGAAGAAAGACATGTAAGTGGGAACAAGCTTTCCTCAGAAGGAATCAAGAGTGAAATGTCAGGAATGCGGATTTTTGATTCAATGAAAACAAAAATATTACTTGAAGCTTTCCAATCTTCGATGAGGAATCTTTTGGTTTTACAGGACTCGGTGCAGGTTTCTGTGTGGTCAAATTACAGCAGGGTCAGAATTTAATCCAAAGATGGCATTTCTGGTGTTCAGCTAAAAACGGTACTGTATTTCAACAAGGGAAACTATGAGATAAATCCATATATTACAACATACCGAAAAGTATAAAAGAAACAAAATAAAAAAGTAAAAACTCAGAAACAAAAACAGCATGATATGGGCGCTTTAGTACAATCTCACCTCAGTCTCTGATACAGGGTCTGGACTTGCTAGTGGTGCTTTGTCAATAGGCTTACTGGGCTTCTCTGCTACTTTCTAAGAATGAAAAGGAAAGAGGTGTTGAGTTTACCGACACATTTGCACAGCTGATATTTTTTCCTAATATAACAGAAGCCCAAAATCAAATCACTAAAAATAAACATATTCATACTGGAGGAGGAGCTTTTGGCTTGATGGAGCTAAAGAGGTCATCTTCATCATCATCTGCAAACAGACTTTGTGCTGCTGGCTTTACTGAGCTGAGCTTGGAACTCTAAAAAAAGAACATATCTGCCTTAAGACACAGCATGTAGTGGAGTAAAATATGTTACCTACAAAGAGAACAGAGACATACAAATCATATCAAAGATACTGACTGTAGTTTTCGTTGAAGTGGCAAATAGGTCAACATCTGGGTCATTGTCCTTCTGCTGTGTGTGACTGAACAGCAGCTCTTCATCCTGGAACACGCCGGTGCTCTTTGCCTGGGATTGCTCCTCTGTAGGCTATAAAATAATATACAGACACATTTTAACATGCAGCTCAATCAATTCTTCACCCCATTCTTAAGCTCACTGTGAAGCAGACAAACCTTTAGAGCGTTTCTTGTTGTGGGTGTACTGGGCGTGAATATTGGCTCGTTCCAATCCGGTTCATCTTCCTCATCATCATCAAACAGACTAACAGTCTTTGTTTTCACTTTCTCTTCCTTCTTTTCCTCCTTCTTGACATTTGGTGGTGGGCTGTCTTTAGAGAGGAAGATGTCATCTTGATCGTCTTCATCCAATGGGCTCTTTGTCGGCTTGTTTGGGAGAACACTAATGCCTCCAAAAAGACTGACTGCTCCAGCAGGCTTCTTTTTACTTTCACTGCTCTCTGGCGAAGATGATGATGATGGGACTGGCTCAGGGTTCTTTGTTGGAGGTTTCTCCTGCACTGATGGCTTGTCCTTTGCTGCTGTTGTAGAAACGGCAACCTCCTCAGACTTCTGTAAGACCGAGGACGACTGAGAGGTCACATCAGGTGTCTAAACAAAACAGTTATTTATAGAATTTAGTCTGAATACAACAAAAGGGTGTATTACACAGAACCTCAGTTTAAATATCACTATTGTTCGCTGATGCGTTTTCAATTGAAAAACCCTGTAAAGATCACTGGAGCGAAGCATCAAAGCAAATGTTAAATAGAAAAAAAAAAACACATGAATGCACTCACTCTCGCTGGGGTTGCAGCATTTGTGTTAGCAGCAGGTTTGATGCCAAAGAGGGAGCCTTTATCTTCATCATCACCCTCGTCCTCAAACAAGAGAGCAACCCTCTGGGGTTTCTTCTTACTATAAAGAATGGCAGAACAAGAGGACAGTTAAGAATTCCTGGCAATGGAGCATTGCAAAAAGTGTACTTTATTACAGTAAACTATGATAAAAGTGATTTTACAGTAAGTAGAAATGTTTTACACAACCTTTAATGGAGGAAGAGAAAGTCATTAATGCTGTAAATACCTTGACTCTTTTGTTGGAGCAAACAAATCATCTTCATCGTCGTCTTCAAAGAGGCTGCTCTTTTGAGCTGATTTGGCACTGGGGAGACTGGATGGGGCACTTGCACTGGATTTCATACCCGTCTTGGTCTCTGCCTTTGCTGCACTACTTTTTGAACTTATCCACTGGTCCTGTCATTTGAGAAAATAATGCATCATATTGTACATTTTATAAAATACTGATAGGAAGCAGGAAAATAGTTTTTTTTTTAAGTATATATATTCATACCTCATCATCACTGAAGAGGGAGCTGGACACAGGCTTACTGGGCTGTGGTGTGGAGGCCTTAGCTTGAGGTGGTTTTGGTTTAGATTTAGCTGCAGATGCAAACAGATCCTGCAAGGTGAAGAATCAGATTATAGTGATGTAGTCTCACCAAAATAAGCCTAATTTAATCCAAGTTTGTGAAGAAATATTTTCACCTCTTCTTCCTCATCGTCAAATAAAGACAGAGGAGCCTTAGTGGGTTTGACCTGGCCTGTAGTTTCAGGCTTAGACTGACTCTTAATGGTTGAAAATACCTGTAGAAGGCATAACACATTTATAGTGTGATAAAATGTATCAGTGCTGTTTTTACTTTTACCCATTGATGTTTGAGAGCCTTACTTGTGTATCATCATCATCAGAGAACAGGCCTCTGGTCTGAGGTTTCTGAGGCTGCTTGACAGCAGCATTCCCAACATCTGGACCCAGACCATTCTGAAATCCATAACATGACGACGTGAAATTGAATATAAATAGCTTTCTGAATTCAAAGTGTCAGAATAAGGTTTTTAACCTTATGAGAAAAACACTGATACACAGCAAAGAGAAGTAGACTCTGTCAATAGGAGGAAAGGCCAGCAGTGTTCTCCAGATTAAATTGAATTTGGCCTATTTCAGACAGCACTGGAGTATGCTGCCCTTGTTTGCTCATTTAATAGGATCTATGCCTGATAAATGAGTTTGTGAGTCATTGCAGAGGCAGGAACAACCACAAAAAAAATTGTACACACAGACTTAGATGGAATAAAGGTAAAATTCAATATACAGCCTGGTCTCCAAATAGTTGATAGTGTATTGTAAAACGTTTTGCAGTGTTTTCTAATGCTAGATGGCCTTCACCTTCGAGTTAATGAAGCCAAATTGAGTGTTTTTTGCCCGAAGTCCTGCCATTTTGCAAGTGAAAACAGACCAAATTTGATTTTGTCAGGAGAATATTGTTAGACAATGTTCCATTCAGACCTCCTCCGATTTCTCAGACTCCTCGCTGGTAGATGGCTGACGTTTCTTTAGGCCCTCACTGAGCAAGCTTTTAGTCCCAGGACCAAACATGGAGATGGCCCCTGCAGGCATCTAAACACAACAATGAATGAATGTATGAAACTCATATTATACAATGAGTCAACATGTTCAGCAGTAGCCATAAACTTATACAATTATCTTTACCTTTTTCTCAGGTGGTTTTTCCTTCTCTGCTACTACCTCCTTCTTGCTTGGAGCTGCAGGTGCTGCACTGAACTTGTCACTAAATATGTCACCATCATCATTGTCATCATCATCGAAAAGGTCAACAGCTTTCTTGGGTTTGGATTTTTCTGAAGGTAAAAAGGGAACGACAATCACCACACAATCGATTCAGGGTATGGAACTTATTTCAGTTTTCACTGTAGGACTTATGTTCCTATTTTCACATCTTACCAGTGTCAGATTTTTTCAGGCTTTTACCACTGAAGAAGTCATCATCATCTTCCTCATCATCAAATAGCCCACCCCCTCCTCCAACAGCTCCTGCAGGAACCTGTTTGGAAGCAGCATTGGTCTTGAGGGCTGGAGTACCATTCTGTTTGCTCTCCTCTGACTCAGAGTCATTCCCTGAACCGAACAGGCTGTTTTCTGTTGGCAGAAAGTGAATGACTTTGTTTGAGGGCAAGCTACCAACAACCACCACCAAACAAACCAAAAAAGTTATTTAGATGTCATAAAAGTAATTGCTACTACCTGGGAATATTGACACAGCACCAACTGGAATCTTCTTTTTAGATTTCTTGGGTTCTTGGGTGGAAAAGAAAAGGTATGTGTTAATCTACAGGTCCACTTTTAAAAACATCTTATGTATAATGTTGTCTTACCTATACTTTGTTCTGTGCTTTTCACACTTTCATTCACTGCTTTTTTCTCTTGAGACACAGCAGGTTTTGGTGCCTCAGAGAAAAGATCACCCTGAATGGTGTAGAGCAATATAACACAATTCAAACTCATGCCTGCCAGAGTCTCTATAGTGTGGAAATAAGGTGAATCAGAGCAACCAATAAAAGTAACTTAGTTACCTCATCATCATCATCAAACAAGCCTTTCCCTCCACTGAAGAGACCACTTTTCCCTCCAAATGGTGAGAACTCATCATCATCATCATCATCATCATAATCATCATCCATCTTCGGTGGCTTAAACATGTCATCACTGTCTTCCTCAGCAGCTGTTACAATGTAAATTCACAAAACTGAGAATATTGGAAATGAAAGACCTGCTTTGGAAATAAGTAATGGAAAAAGCACTAATGCAAAAATCATCATGTACTGATGATGAATGAGCGTCCTACCCTGTGGCTTTGCAGGCTTTGGCTCTTTTCTGCCTTTACTTTTCTTCTTAGATGCCAATGCTTCCAATGTATAACACGGTGGAGAAAAAAAAAAAAGAAATCTATAAGCATGCACATGCAGTGATGGCACTCATGTCTGTAATGCTTTCTGGTAAATCTTAAAACTAAACTTGGATGCTTTGACTTTCACTAAAATGAAATATGATGAGTGGGATGGGTGAATATTTAAAAAGTTTCATAATGATAGGACTCACATGCACGATCTCCTTCGGGTTTGGTAAATGGTTCACCTTTGATTCGAGCAGCTAGCTCATCAGCAAATGACGATGGACCTGTATTCTGAATGTGACATAAAAACAAACAGAGCACATTTGCTTTTTTCTCTCTGAGGCAGCAAAAAAAAAAAAAAAAAAAAAAAATTAAGATTAAAAATCCAGA
>VUQS01074924.1:0-11342 GCA_015108495.1 Heterochromis multidens
CGAGGTAGCTCTTCTGTGTTGTGCCATCCGCTTGGAAAAAGGTTGTTTGGTTTCCCCAATATATAAGTCACGGCAATCCTCCTGGCACTTAACAGCGTACACTATATTACTCTGTTTGTGCCAGGGGACTCTATCCTTAGGGTGATCAATGGTCATGACAATTTGCATACTATTGATCATGAAACTGACCAAATGGCCCATTGTTAGTCAGTGGTGCGGGTTTCTGTCATTATGCAATGTACTGTTTATAAGGTTGGGGAATTCTGCAGTCAGCCGAGACTGAAGAAGTTACCAGTTGGCAACGAAACGTTTCTCCCACTTAAAAACGCCACGTCCAGATGAACAGATTCAACTTTTTGGGAAACCCAGACTAATGTTTTAGTGACAGTATGAGTCAGTGGTTCATGTGGACCTTATTACTGTTTGTTGTAAATGACCCCTTTACTTCCTCTGCTGTGTCTGCTGTCTGTTGAAGCCCACTTCCTCTTCAAGCTTGTTAAAGCTGCCTCTGAGGATCTTGGTTAATTTTATAAAGGTTAAACAATACTACCACAGGGACTGCTATGGAGGTAATTGGTCTCAGAGTTTCTTTACTGACACAAAGGTCAAATTGTGTCTGTCCAATCAAATGTGTCGTGGGATGGTGTCATCTCAGACCGTACAGCGTTTCACTTTTAGTACATTCACTGTCCAGCTGGATGTGCTGTAGCTAAAGGTAGAAAACAAAGGCCTTTCTTCTGACAGGCCTGAAATGCAGAATACCGGCAGGAGAAAAGTTTTCTGATAAACTTAAATTCATTGAAATGTGAGAAAACAGATGTAACGTGCCTTGTTCCTTCCCCAGGACTTACAGGCTGTTATGATCGATAAATGAAAGGAATCTCCATTCACTGATTTCAAAGACTGACTCCTCCTTGCCTTCTTGCCTTCCTCTTGTTTCTGACTCTGACACGTTCTGCCTCTGCAGGTTCATGGCTCAGCACCCAGAGATGGATTTCTCTAAAGCCAAATTCAGCTGAGGCTTTTTGTTGTCAGAGGCTTCACCTGTAGAATCACGGTTCATGTGAATGACACCGGAGCTGACATCAGGCACCAACCAACTTCCTTTTCATCTCTCTACTGGACATGCTTGTGTTGACTTACATATCTTAAGTGCATAGGTTCATGTTTAAATCAAAGAGTTTGATAAATGTAACAGCAGTGTTCTCCCTTTGCATGTTGTTTCCATATTTAAAGATGTGTCTGGATTTTTTAATAAATGGATTTAAAATCTAAGTGAGCTTTTTTTCTGAACTGTGAATCATTTGAAGGAAGCCTTTTCCTGCTTCTACTTTGTAGTCTTTACAGGCTATGAATCTGGAAGCTCACAAGCTTGAAGAGTTCAAGGCAAAGACTAGAGATTTTTACAAGTCCTCTGTGTCATTGAACCTGGTCGTGTATTACATCTGCATCTAAAGGGTACTAAGCAGGTTAATTGTGTAATGCTAAACTTCCTCACGTGGAGCTTCAGGCAAATTTTTATTTTTTTGTTGACTTTGTTGTGTGTGTTGCCCTTGTAATAGCCAAATGTAAAAGTATCTGCAGATAATGTTCCAGTGCATGCATAAGTGCAATGATGCCAGTTGAAGAAGATGTTTCATTTTTAGCCACAAGAGAGCAGTGTCTTCCTGAAAGATCAGGAGATCTTATCAAAGGCTGAGTGTTCTGGTGGATAGTTTCTGAACAGGGAGGAGGAATCCTATAAATCTGATAGGAAACTGTAGAAGATGGCAGGTTATATTTTACGTTTAAGTAACAAACATTTCAAGAGAGTCACTAAAGAGTTTTAAATCTTATTAAATTGTAAGATAACCGTCAAGTGCATTGGGCACATGTAGCCAATTTAGATGCAAGGATTTTTTTCTTTTTTTTTTTTTCTTCATAAAAGCATGGAGAAGCAGAAGATGGATGGATGATTTCCATTTTTTCAATGATCTCTTTGTTTTAACTCATACCGTGTAGCAGCTTCATATCTAGTATATTTAAAATAATATATTGTAGTAGAAATACTTTAAACAAACAACTGTATTCAATCAATGCTCACAGCTTGCTTTGTTTGCAGCCACTGCTAGTGCAAAACAAGTGCAATATATTTGAGCTGAAAGCTTATTAAAAGTGAACAGCTTTCGCTTGTAAGCTAAAACAATTGTATTCTGAGTGATAAATGGTTGCAAGTTTTGATCAGTTATATATTGTACAGGCATTCCAGAGCATCAGTAGGTGTGTTCACACCTCTGTCTCTGTACTGCAGCCATCCAGCATTTAAAGCAATCTAAAGACCTGTTGAGAGCTCTTTAAAATTGCAGTCCTTAAGTTGTCAGTCCTGGAATGCAAACAGTGAGGTTGATACTAGTGAGATATAATAAAACACATTAAATCCATCCATTAAACCACATTGCTCCTTTAGGATTATCAGCAGGCTGTCACCAAAGAGTCAAAGACACGCTTTCTTACTGAGACCACACTGGATATCATGCACCTCTGCTAAATGTTCCTTCCCTCAGGACCAGTTTGCTTACAAGTCTTTTCAGCTTGTGTGACTGTCCGCAGCTAAGTGGACTGGCCTGTCAGGATGGTGAGAGGCTGTCAACATCACTACAGCTACCAGAGGAAACATACATTAGCTTATGCTGGTTAGCAACTCCTCCTAATGTGTGAAATAGCTCATGTAGTTCAAAAACACTGTGCAGTCAGCAGTCTCATCAGACTATCAGATTTGCAAAGACTGACCTGCTGTCTGCACACCACAGGTAACTATGTCAGAGCTTAGATTTGTAAGTAGTTTTCCTTCAGGGAACTGAGCTTTCATTTATTCTGTCATGGCTGTCGAATGGTTGACTGGATGGGGTTAAAGTAGCAATCACAAAAGTCCCAGGCTGAGAGGTGGAGAGAACCACAGAAGTGAGTGATATTCTAAACCTGTGCATGTACCTCAATGCGCAGGTTTGTCATTATTAACAGTAAAATATTCATTAGTGCTTTAAATGCACTTTTTTGTTCCAAGCTGCTGTTTTCCATTTATGTCTCCACTCTCTCCATTGTCCATTTAAACCCTAACAAAGTAGCAGATGGAATCAGATTGGTGATGTTTGGTTTGGTAGAGCATGTGTTTTAGAAATGTTTTAGAAAATTTGAGAAATTTCTCTCTTTCTCTTTCAACCTAAGCCATGTGACTTCTGAACTCATTCAAACTCTATAGTTGAGAGGAAAAGAAACATGATTAAGTCTGGAAAGCTAACTGTCAGTGACCAGTGAAGTGTGGAATTCACAAAGCTTTGGGGTTTCTGTCATGTCAGGAAATTTGTATTACACATATTTGCACTGCATTCACCAGTGAAATAAAAAGTGGAGCATATATCACATGAGCTATTAGTTCCAGATCTCACAATTACAAGAAGACTGTAATTATCCAAATTAATTTACATCATTTTGCTTATGCTGGTCTTTTCATACAATATTCATGTATTACAACCCATCCATAGATTAGATATCAGCATTTTAGTTGGCTTTGCAGTAGTTCCATCCTGGTGCAATAGGTCAAAGAAAGTCACCCTGAAGCCTGATGGGATTGTGGTTGGGTGGGGCGGCAGTATGACTGTGCAGGGGTTGAGGGCACGGAGGAGGCAGAATCTGCTCAGCTGACAGCAATGTCTCACCAAGGTACCAAAATTTCTTCATTAACAAAGACACACAGACATCAGAGGGACAGGGTTGGGGTTCTGGGGTGGGCGAGGTGGGCGTTCTGCAAACACACCTCTTCACCGGTGCACTGACTCGCTGTTCCAGACTTGGCGACTTGTTTTTTGGCAGCAGCCTCTCGTAAATCACCCACGAGGCCTAGCACAATGTGACTCACCATTGCAGTCATGGTGTTTGTGAGGACCGCTTCGCCTTCTTCCGTAAGGCTAATTGGTGGATTATTCCTGGAAGCGGAGGAGGGATACGTGAGGGTACACCAGGACAAAGATGGGATGGGGGGGTGCCTTCATGGATGATAAAAACAAGTTTGACTTTGCCTCCTGTCTGCATCTAGTTTCTTTCTGATAAATTTCAGTTCTATCAGACTCTACACTGCACAGCTAAAACTTTATAATCAGACCTCTCTGACCCAACCCAACATCTGCATGCGTTGCTTAGAGTCCTCCATCTTCCACACCTGGGTGCTGGGCACACTCTGTAAAGCGTATTTGGAGCACACACTTCCAGGGGTGGAGAGGAGGCTGGTGTGCAAAGTCAAACTCCAATTGTCAATTAGCAAAGGCCAACAGAGGCTGCAGGCTGGGGTGTACAGAGCAGATCAGCCATCATGGAGGACAAAGGCCTCAGTCAGCAGAGGGTCCTCAGACCAACACACACACACAAACACACACACCTTAACTGAGAGGGCAGACAGCCCCTGAGCCCAGCAGGACCTGTTTACCACTCCAGACTGAGCAAAGACCAACAGCAAACATCCTCCCCACCAGGTCTGGACAACTGCTCATAAACACACACACACACGGACACACACACTCACGCTGAAGATGAAAACCAAGGGTTCATCTACTTTTTGTTTGTTTTGTTTTTTTGTCTGCCAAACAAACTGAAGTCAGCATCAAACTCAAATCCTCTAAGTAACAGCTAATGAAAAGCACATCAGGTCTATACATGCATTGACAACAAAGCTAGTTTAAAGCTGCAAAAATCATTGTGGTCTATTACATACATACATTTACAGTGGATCAAATGAGTATACATTCTGTATGCATTGTATGCATTCTGTCCAAGAAGTGTCTCATTGTGGCATACCTGAAGAGGATTATCGCCCGATCCTGATCCTGTAGATCTGCACAACCTTCTCGTTTTGGTTTTCTGACCTGACCAACGCAGCTTCTGTCCAAAACATCCTCAAATATTGCTGTTCTGTCAGATGCCTGGTGCATGTGCTGCTGCAATACTGGATACCAGCAAGATTTTGATCATATTTTTAAGGACAGTAAAGTCTGCATCAGGAGGCAGGAGGGGAAACGAATGAGTCACAAGTTTGTAACCCAGAAGCCAGCAGTTCATGTCCCATGTAGAAGCTTACTGTTTTACACTTTGCTTTGTTTTTCCATTTTTTTTGCTTTAGCTTTCACTTGCTTAACCCTGACTGCTTACTGAAGCGCCATATTATCCTTTACAAGCGTCTGTGTGTGACAACTTGGGAACGAGAGAGCTGCCTAACCACTGCCATAAATTTTGTGTATAATTGTAAATATTGGGTCATTTTAGCCCATCGCTAGGTGGTTGCTAGGCAATATGATAATATAATATATCATATATAATTCAGCTTTTGTAGATATAAATGAGTTATTGTCATTAAATTAAAATAAGATGCTTTCATAAGGTCTTGTAGATGCATAAAGGCAAAAAAAAAGGTAATTTTAGCCTGTTGCTAGGTGGTTGCTAGGCAACATGATGAGGTTTGATACAGATAAGAACCTTCAGGTGCCTAAGATGTACCTGTGTGCTAAGTTTGGTTTGTCAGTTCCTGATCATGTAGGAGGAGTTGGCGGCCAAAGAAACAAACAAACACACACACAGACAGACTTTGTGTATTCATGGATGTAGAGATGGAGGACATTCAGAGGGTTGGTGTGTCAGAGGAGGATGCAAGGGACAGGGTGAAATGGAGCCATTTGATCCACTGTGGGACCCCTAAAGGGAGCACCCAACAGAAGAAGATATTATTATTATTATTATTATTATTATTATTATTATTATTATTATTATTGTTATGTCCTTTGTTTAAAAAGTAGTCACTGAAATTCTGGATTTTTTTCAAGAGAGCCCTATGTAAAAAATAATACAGCTTGAGAATAGATAGATAATACAAAAAACAGTACATTTTCAGAATTAAGAAAATGTTCAAGAAGTATTTGTGATCCATAAACATCGCCTTTTAAATGTTACAATGAAATAAGGAAGGTAGCGTCATATTTTTTGTAGCTTCCCAGAAGGTTGATTCTGTTCATCTGGAGATAGCGTTTTCTTGATCTCATTTAATCATTAGTTATTTTTAATCTCTGGCTCTCTTCCACAGTGTGCCTTTTGTCCTGTCTTCCTCCCCTCACCCCCAACCACTCGCGGCAGATGGCTGCCCCTCCCTGAGCCTGGTTCTGCCGGAGGTTTCTTCCTGTTAAAAGGGAGTTTTTCCTTCCCACTGTCACCAAGTGCTTGCTCATAGGGGGTCGTCTGATTGTTGGGGTTTTCTCTGTATTATTGTAGGGTCTTTACCTTACAATATAAAGCACCTTGAGGCGACTGTTGTTGTGATTTGGTGCTATATAAATAAAATTGAATTGAATTGAATTGAATTAAACAGATGGAGAAGCATGCATGTAAATAATATCACAATCTATTGCAGACAATATTGTAGACTACAATGGTCTTATGCTTAGCAGAAGAGTAACATGATTTCGTATTATACAGAAATCTAATTTTAATCTTTTTTTTAATATAGTTTTTCCACATGGTTCTGATAAGTGAGTCTGACATCAAGTATTTCTGATACACAGATAAACAGCTTCAGTTTTATGACCTTGAAGCATTTGAAGATGAACCTTAAACTGGATATTTGTAAATAGCATTCATGTAGTTTTATCTAAACTACATGAATGCTGTTTACAAACTATCACATTATCTATCTTATCTTTTCACATTTAAAACAAGGAAAGCAGAAATTTCTGAAATGTGTCAAAAACAGACTATACATTACACTGTTGGGTAGCAAAGTATTGTTTATGTATGAGATGACTGGAACACCTGTGCTACTGTGTGCTTAGCTCTACCAGAAATCTAGTCACAAAACCATTTAACTGACTGTTCATCTAAACCAGTGATACTGTGCAGTGACTGTGAGGGTCAGGGTGCACAATGAAATCGACGAAAGGCACATTCAGTGTGACATCACTAATCTCATTATTCTCATAATCTCAAGTGTAACTAGTGAAAAAAATGATCCCATGTATGTTTCTGGATTTCGAACAGCAGTAAAGTGGAGGGTTGGGAAACATCAGCATTTTATGACAAGACCTTTGCTGCCATGATCCACCCCACCAGCTGTGGGTCACATTGCTGCTTCATTGCTGTTTGCCTGTGGCCCCGTGACCCGCCAGTCTTCATTTGCACCTCAGTGAGGACCACTCCATCACTGTACTGGGGCCAAAACCTCCATGGACCTGACACACACACACACACACACACACACACACACACACACAAACACACTCATGACACCACTCTGACATCATGAGTGGGCAAGCCTTCCAAGCTTCTGGGTGCAGGAATGAGCTGGAATTGGGCTGATTCAACCCGATATCTGAATCCTGAAACTATTCTTGACTTTGTTTTTCATTGTGAGTTCACTGGTGCTGTAATTGCATTTATTTATTTATTTATTTATTTATTTTAGTTTATTTACACTTTGAAGTTAGCTGGGGTCCTAACTGTTGTTCGGATCCACGTTTCCAGCTATTGCAAATTTTGGGAGATATCTCTGTATACATTTTAATACATAAAACTGTGTTAAACACAAGGCTGTGTAAATGAGTAATTATCAAAGTTTAATAAATTGCTTATTGTTTATAAACACTCGTTACAAACACAAGTTCATTCACTTCATGAATAATTTCATAAACTATAAAAGGTTCTTTCTTCATTAAATTTACCCACATTCAACTGATGATAGTGTGTACAATACATTTGTACCATGAACATTATTATTATACCATGGTGGTTCAGGTTATGCTGCCAAGTAAAAAGCTTGGTAAAACAAATGGATTTTGGTTTTGTTCCACTATGTCCCTGCTAGTATTACATAGCTAACTTTGGATGAATGGTTCTATTAATTAACATATCCTAGTGTATTTCATTCAGGTGTTAGCATTTTGGGTCCATGTTCTTTGGCTTTCCTCACATGCACTTCTGAATGTGCTAACTGTATGTCGCACCATGATGCAGATTATAACAAAAGGGTGCCAGTGATGGTAAATACCCCTTATAAATTTCTGAAATTGGACCATCAAATCATCGTTTCAGTCACGCCAGAGAAGCCGCATTCACTTTTAGTACAGTCATGTGGTTAGTGGTATTTAAAGAAAGCTCATGTCGCAGGGCCAAAGGGTCACGATTGAGGTTTGAAGTTGAGGCCAAAGTGACACAAAGTTACACCTCGAGACAAAACCTGTGGGGTTTAAAATAAGAATAGGAGTTCGCTGTATGACCCTTGGAAGTTTTTCTGTTAATTAAACCAGTGGTGCTTGTTTGCCTTTTGATCTCACAGATAATGTATTTTACCACAAGTGTTTATCTTTTAATTTGCTCATAGTCTTCTCTGTGTATTTAATTGTCATTTCAGGAAAAGATGAATATATCATTTTTATTTAACTTGTTCTTGCCGCTTCAAATCGTGAACATGAGGTGCCAAACAAAAAAAAACAAAACATGGAACACATATTTGAGAAAACAAACATTTATAATTTATTATTAAATGACATAAATAAAACTCACAGAGAGTTCAAATACAAATAAGATAGTTTATATACAGGCGCTTGTGTAGGGGGCGTCTTTTTATTCCCTTACATGATGCAGAAGGCACTTGTGTCTCTCAGTCTGAACACGGAACATTTATACTGGACTCACAAAAGGCACATTTATATGAAAAACACAGACATTAATTTATACTATATACACACATATACACATTAATATTAGCAGAACCTTTCCTCTTATACAGTTAAGAATAAAAACAAAATGACTGTTCAGTTCACTTTGGCTGTGTGAAGTCAAGAAGGTGGTGACTCCACACAACCATGTTAAAAATATGTAATAAGCACAAAGGATTCACTAAGAGCAAAAAGTTCTGACTGTGCAGCTATTCTAAGGCTTATCACTTTGGAGTGAAACTGATTGATTGTCAGTTACAAAGTTCCCCTTCATCTTTATTCAGGTTATCTTGTTCAAGTCTCTCAAATTAATCCTCTAAGCCAGGGGTGGGCAATTAATTTTCCCAAGGGGCCACATGAGAAACTGGGACTGTTGTGGAGGGCCACACTCTTTATAAGCATACTGGTACGGCCCTCCACAACAGTCCCAGTTTCTCATGTGGCCCCTTGGGAAAATTAATTGTCCACCCCTGCTCTAAGCTGTTTCACAAACATCTTTGCATGCATGGTGACATTTCCACATCTTCTCTAGGAGCTGTGTTCATGTCTGCAGTCCTGCTCTGAATGCCGCTGGCCTCTGAAGATGATGGAAAGCCAGCTTCAGCTGCTCAATAGGTCTGAGCTACGGGCGTCCAGCTAGCAGTCAGCCTGGCAATGGAACTCTCAAATTGGGCTTCCCCGACCCCAACCTCACCCAGGCTGGGGTCGTACATTGGGGAAGGCGAGGAGACAGGCAGCGAGGAGGTCAGGCCCGTGTATGAAGAGCCCCTAAGGAACTGGGAGGTCAGACCTCCGGGTATGGAGCCCGAAGCCGAGCCTGAAGGGGTGAGCGTGGTGCCGGCTACTGACCAGAGGCTGGGGTACTGACTGTGGACCAGAGAAATAAGAGGGTTGGAGTGATTTATTACTTCAGTGGTACTTTCTCAGCCCATACATGCACCTAGTGATGTTAACACTAATCATACTAAACATAGCACAAAGATAGAAGTGCAAAATTTAAAACTTTCTATGACTCAGAGGCTCACCTAGAATTGGATGTGGAGTTGGTGGTGTGGGACAGAGTGCCCATGCCTGTGGAGTTGGGGATCTGAAGAGCAGACCAACTGTCATGAGTTGGCAGAGTCCCTGAAGTGTTGTCCATGTAGTTGTCTGAAATTAAGATAAAACACCACAAATCAAATGGATTCAACTTCTTTCATTTATTTATAAAGTACATCAATACAGTATGTCTGACTGGGGGTCTTACTTGTGCTGGAGGTGCGGTGGGGGTAGTGGCTGGGGTACGGGGCCGCTCTGTGGCTCCTCAGGCTGGAGTAGCGCTCGCAGTAAGAGCCAGAAGAGTGGCCTGTTGTGCCGCTGAACTGAGGGGGGCTGCTGCTGGGGCAGATGGAACTCTGGCCTGGGATGAACCAACCTCCAACTGAAGAAAATAATGTACAATTGAGTCAGAGGTATCAGAATTTTAAAAAATTATACATATAACAACAAGCATCTGTCTTGAATCAAAGATGGTATCCAGTACTCACTTTGAGAGTATCCAGATTGTTGACTGTCTGTACTGTGGTCGGAAACTTCTTTATGATCACTCCTGCAATCACAAACATGCGATTAGATGCTATATAACTTGGCTCATTGCAGGGTAAGTTGAGGTTTTAAGCCTTTACCTTTCCTTGGCATCCAGGAAGGCTTTAGCAAAGGGATTGTGCTTTATCTTCAGAGCTGTGATCTGAAAGAAGCATACAGCTGTTAGCATTTCAGTCAATATGTAAAACATATAAGCGCTGATAAAGTTTCAGATGGAGAATGTTTTCAGGTTATTCTAACAGCACAGACCTCCTCATTCTGATAAGCAGTGACTGCAATAAACTGTGTTTCGGGGAACGACTGGCTGCTGATCATCTTCTGGATGCCTCCCACCTTCACGATGTGTATCCTCGGCTCATATTTGTGCAGAGAATTCAGCATGATCTGTAAAGGAAAATGTCAGTATTTCACCTTTTTTGTTTCCTCAAGAGAAGACATAACAATGGAGATGAAGTCAATCTAATGGTAACAGGCGAAAATAATAATATTCACTGAATTAAGTATATTGAAACAAATGATTGACATTATGTTGTCATGTAATAAAACACTGGAGTAATCCAACAATCTATGAGAAAAGCAGTAAATTCCGTTTTGGTATATTTAAATGATAAAACAGGAAACTCATGATTAAATATCTCTTTAACGTCTCTTAGGCTTGTTCCTTAAAAAAAAAAAAAAGTTTATAAAAATTTCTGAAAAATTATTACTGTTATCATAATAACTAATGATTTTGAAGAATTGTGTGCGTTGCTCTCTCACCTGACCGCCACCGTTGAGTTTATTGGAGAGTTTGACTTTGCTGAAGGACACGGGCGCTTTCATCCAGTGCGCTCCGAAGTTTGGGGAATCCGGGTGGATGTAGACGCAGCTGGGGCTCTGAGGCTCCGGTTTGCCCCCGGGAACCCACTCCCCGTTCACGTACTTCCAGCGGTTGTTGTCCGCGGCCACGAAATCTAGCAGTACCGAGTACATGGCGTTTGGGTCCAGACCTGTTACGCTGGCCCTCAGAACGGGAAACATCCTCCTACAAAA
>VUQS01074924.1:24397-35224 GCA_015108495.1 Heterochromis multidens
CCCTTTTTTTCTTTTTTTCCCTTTTTTTTTGTGTTTTTTTTCTGTTTTTTTTTTTTTTTTACCCCCCCTTCCTTCTTCTCTCACTCAGTCCCTCTCCATCAGTCTGTTCTCTGTCCCTGAAAAGTCCAGAGAAACCCACAGGAAAAAAAACTTATAAAACTTTAAATATATGTTGATTCTTTTAGAGTGTAAAAACCAAGCCCCAATTTTCTTCACACAATCTTTTTTTCCCACCATTAAAAGTAAGTATTTGAATTTTAAGACCTGATTTAATGTGGCTGAGTACCCTTAAATAACGTATTTGCAGCACCACCTTCCCAAACTACTGCAAATGTTTAGAAGTAAGCATCAGAGCAGTGCCTGTAATGGAGTTGCTGAGACTCTCCTGACCTTTGACCTGAGCTCTGACACGTCTACATGAGTGACTGGCTGAGAAGTGCAGAGAAAACCTGATTTTCTATGGCCAGAAATCTACTGCAAATGTTACCAGGGGGAACAACCAAGCTACAACCTCTAAAACCAACAAGGGCGAATCAAAAAACTGCAGTTCCTCTTATGGCCACTTGAGGCTGGTGCCAAAATGGGTCAATTCTCATAGTCTCGCATGTTAAATTGCCCAACTCTAGACAGCTGTAGCTGAACTCTGTTACAATTCACCACCCCTAATTTAGGTCACTAAACTGTGTCTGTGTTAGTGGTGCTTTTTGGAGAATTTTTAGTGGAAATATTGGATAAATAACAGGGCTTGTTGTGTCATATAGACTGTCCAAGAAGTTTGTGCTTCAGTTTTGGTGATTGAAAGTCTGTTTTATTAGTCTGTTACTTAGCACTAATTAGCAAGTATGTATACCTGTCCTCTGGACCTGTACAGTTTATGTGTGCAGCTTGCTAACCAAGCCTGCCAGGATCAGCTGATAACTTAGCCCTCTGATCAAAATGTGAACAAGGAAAAATAAAATGTGGGGTCCTAAATCAGTGGGTGAAATCATGGTAGCTATGTCTGTCTTTCAGTCTACAGTATCTACTGCGGCCATTGCTGGAACTTCTCCTGTGTGGTTTTTTTTTCACCTCTGATGTTTTTTTAGCAATTCTTCCTCTACACAGTGAACTTTGCTGCCGTTACCTTTGATGTTTTTGTTTTCAACCCATCATTTTATGACCTATGTGGCGCTGACTTCTTGGAAGACTGTGTGTCTGTCCAGAGCATCTGTAGGTTCTGCAATGGTTGAATTCCCGCAATCCCTCAAGTATGGCAATTATTGCATGTTAGAAAGGCTCTCTTTACCTCAGTACATTCTTATTTTGTTTGTTTGTTGTTGTTTTTTTGTAGTTTGGTATAGGTTATTTCACCAGAGTGCTTTTATGGCAATCCATTTTGATTTTGAGAATCCATATCTAACAAAGCTGACTTTATTCATGATTACTCATGTAAAGGATAAAGTAGGGGAAAATGAACATGACATTTTGATAAATATGCTCAAGACACATTTGAAGTGGTCATGAAAGCACCAGTAATGAATGAAATAGATCAGAAAATGTATTATTACATTACATATAAATAATGAACATCGTCAATTTTCTTAACCACTTACTCAGCTTAGGGGTGTGGTCTGGAGTAAATACACACCTTGTAAAACAGAAATAATTGAAGAGTGCCTGGAATCAACACTTCAGAAACAAGGGAGAGGATACACACACTCCCTCACACATTTTCTCACACTGTGCCCTATCACAGGTCAGCCCTGCCTCACTTTGAACTTCTGAGGTGACAAGAAGTAAATGCAGCAATAACAGAATGCATCAGTCCATTCTGTGTGTCAGTAATCTTATCAAGAGCAGCATGAATAGCAGCAAACAAGCAAAGTCAAATATACTGTTTTGCAAACTCACTTAGTGGGCTACCTGGGCCATCTCAGCACCTCTAAAAACCTGCATGTTTTGAGAGGTTGGATTTTTTTATATATACACACTGATTTATTTGAAGTTCTCTCTATATATCATTTATAAGAATTAAATTCAGGCAGAAGTTCACCTTGGGGACTTCCTCCATGGGAAGACTGCAGGTATAGCTGCCGTCAAGAAAGGGGCCTATAGACCCCCTCTGTGAGTTGAACTGTTTTAATCAGGGCCCCCATGGGGGCCCTGACAAAAGAGCCTGGTCAGAATCACCGTCTGCTCTTTTGTTGCAAGGAGAGCCATGGAGGCTGGGAGAGGGCTGCAGGCTCAGTCGCTGCTCCCGTCACCACAGCAGGCCTCCTGTTTATTTGTTTTGGAAACTGTTTTATCCCAGGTGATAGTAAAGGTAACAGATTCCCACTGTGATTTATTGTGCTGTAAGTATTTTTTACCAAACCACGAAGAATGGCTGTCAGCTATTTTCATGGGAGGAACACACAAAAGTCTTCATTCTATAATGCACTGATATTTCTGTAGCAGATATACTGCACATATGTATTTATATCTTTGCATAAAACACAATATTTGTAATGAACAAGCACTTAAATATGCAATATGTCTAACATTGCTGAGCAGACAGTGTATTACAACACAACCTGACATAAACTCTGAAGTGACCTTTAGAGGCAGTCATTTGTCACGTAAAAATGTACAGATATTTTTCAGTGGGAATTTTCATTTTTTTAGATTCATTATACATAATTCTACAGTTTATGTGTTTTTATTGTAGTATTTTTTTTTATTTGTTTGAACATGAATAAAAATTTTTCACTATTCCTTTAAATTTCAGCTCAGTTAATTTTGTCCCCTTTAAGAAACCTGTGGTATGTGTTGAAAAGTAATGACATTCTATAGCCATTATATTTCGGCTTGGCTTGGTTGTCTACCAACAAGTGAAAAGAACAAGCTGCTTCTCAGGTCTTTTTAGATAGTGTCACCAGAGCGCTCACAGGGAAGACAGCCTGGACCAGGCTCATACTGGGGGTTTGCAATTACAGCATCAGCAGCTTAAACTCCTATATGAATCCAGACTGCAGCCTGATTTCTAATGCCAAACTGTTACAGGCTTGTGGTGAGCCCAGAGATTAATCAAGAACTGTTCGTATAACAATTTTACAATTTGCTGTCACTGTCACCTTTAAGTGATCCTCATGCATCTCAGATAGGTTTCATTTAAAGACATGGTCAGAGTCTATAAAGTAGAGGCAAGGTCATCATGACTTTGAATCTGTACTAAAGGTCTAGTTCAAGAGACAACCTCCTAAAAATTCAAGTGCTGAAAACTGCAGTTCCTCAAATGACCACTTGAGACAGGCACCAAACGCGAGTCAATCTTGATTCACCTCCATGTTAAAAATGCCCACCTTCACAGCAGAAATATAAGATTTTATAGCTAAGCACAAAAAATTAATTTGGTGTTAGTACTGATTTTCCCCTTCATGACAACTGTACACGGGAGGATGTGATATAAGACATCCAATCAAACTGTGAAATCATGGGACAGGACGTTGGAGTACCAGTACCTTGGTGTCCACATCAGCAACAGGCTGAACTGGAAGACCACCAGAGAGGCTGTATACAAGAAGGAGATGACTAGGCACTGTTTCCTAAGGAAGCTGAGATCCTTCAATGTGTGCAGCAAAATGTTGGAGATTTTGTATCAGTCTGTTATAACAAGTGCAATGTACTTTGCTGTGGTCTGCTGGGGAGCAGTATCAGACCTGGTGACGCCAACAGACTGAATAAACTGATCAGGAAGGCTGGCTCTGTGGTTGGCTTCAAACTGGACACTGTTGAAGCTGTGGTGGAGAAGAGATCACTGAACAAACTGTTATCCATCATGGATAATCCTGGCCACCTTCTGCAATACAATAACAATAACTCTTTATAATACAATATATCTGTCCGGAAGAGAATCATATGCCAAATAATAATAATAACAAGAAGAAGAAGAAGAAGAAAAAGAAGAAAAAGAAGAAGAGTCATAGTAGTAGTAGTAGTAGTATTATCATAATTTACAGTATACAGCAGTGTGCACAAGCTGAGGGACATGACAATTAAACTGAACTTCACATGTAAATTTGATGGAGTGACAACACTTCTGCATTTTAATTGCAGCTTTATGATGTTTTCAGGGAAATAATAAAAAAATTTCACATCCATCATCACTGTATCATTACAGATTGATTTAATTTAGATGTTGACTTTGACGGGAGTTCAAATAATTACAGTCAAATTGAGAAAAGAAGAAACACTCACTGAAGTACTACAGTGGTGATGACTAATTGCATCAGCATGGCATTAAGTAATGCCCCTCAGATGAACTGGCTGATTTATATTAACCATCAGGTCCTCATAAATGTGGGCAAGTATCTCTTCTAACTCTCCTGTCACTAATCTGCCACTTTTAAGAGACACAGCTGCCGATACTCTTTCAAGGTTTGGTGACATCTTCATTGATCCTCATGGTGAGCTCCAGCTAAATTGCCCCCTGGTGTTTATTACAGAGGAGGAAAACATCTGTACAAATGAATGGTTTGGGCTGGAAAGATCTCAGCTCAGACACAGCTGTCTGAGGCATGTGCAGAATGAGGGCATTTTGAAGAACACAAGAGGTCCTATCGTGTTTTGGTGATTGTTCTGGCTCTGTGTGTTGGGTTTGTGCTTTCATGCCAGTCCTTAAATAATGCATGGCCACCCTCTGGTGGCCACAGTAGATATTACTGTGCCCTGTGTAGAGTTAGATGTGCTCTCACACACCAGCCTTTTATATTGCCGTGCATTATGTTGGGTACAATAATTTAATCTGATCCCAATGTGAACCACAAACAATGTACAATGTGTTATTTTTCCAACAGCACACACAAGATTGATGATGAATAAACCACACTCTTATAAAGAGGTGACAAAAATGCATGTGTCTCCACAGTTTCACTTTTGTGGACCTGCTTTTGTTGCCATGAATATTAGACTGAGAATCAAATTATGGGTACGGGCTTTGTGAATGATTGATATAATGCAACAGCATGCAGTAAAAATGACTACTGGATGTTTTATTCATGAGGGGTTAGATAAACAATAAAATCCTGGCTGAAACATGAACACCCACACGACAAGAGATTCATGAGAATAGCAAACACATTAAATTGTTGTATAATCGTTCTTTTCTTTCTTAGCCTTATCACTTGAAAATGTATAAATTTCCCTAGTTTGAATGTAATTTGAATTCTGGTGTCAGCAGCAGTGAGCAGAATATCCCTCTCTGCTTTGAAGATTTTGACTTCAGAGAGAAGCATTTTTTGAGCACATCTCATCAGGCTTTATGGAATTTAGATAAGTGAGTTTGCATTCATGTTGGACCTCTTTCCCTCTTTCCCCGATCTCTGAATTGGACACTTTCATTTGCGCCAGTGTCTTTCACTGCCTCCAAACCATGACAAACAGATGCATTAGCTCCCTAATTGCTGAGTATTACCAATGAGATGCCTTATGAGTTACCAGGGTTGCCTCCTAGAAATGAAAGCCCTGGCCAATTTGCATGGGAGGTAATTGAATCGCCTGCAGCGAGAGAGAAGAGAGGACGTGCTACGCATTACAGCCCAATTGGCTTCTCTGAGTGTGTGGCATGAAAAGCTATTTTCAAGTGCTGAATGCCAAGGGTTTGCTCTCTCATTCATGTAGAGTCCACTTCTCGCAGCCTTTCCCATCCACTCCAGCTCCAGTTTCTCCAGGGCCGGCTGATGGCTGTTGAATAAGGGGTGGGGTAGGGGTTCAGGGGCCCTTGTATTTATGGGGAAATGACCAATCCCTCCTTCGTGTGGAAATCCTGAGAGCAGTCACTGAAGAAGAGAGAATGAGGTGGATGTGGAATGTGGAATTATCATTAACAGTAGCCTTACAATTGTCTCGGAAAAATGCCCTGGGACAGATATGAGATGTACATGTCATATGTTATCTACGTGTGCAAATTGAATGAGGCGAATAGTCATCTTCAGACTGAAACACATTTATATTTCCCTGTTAATGTGACAATAACACAACTGCATCCCATGCTGCAAAGTCATATCGTTTTTATTGACATTTTGATATTTCTTATTGCTTGCTGCAAAGTGCTGTATAGTTTATATTTTGGTGCTTATTTGCATGTTTTGAATCCCTTTGTCTTTTCCTACTATTATAATACTTCATATTCTCATACAGATATGGAGGTCTTGTCCTATAGCAGACAACTTACAGTACTTTACAATGATGAATTCTCATATTAAACATAACAAAAGTTTCAAATAAAATAGTGTATGTATGTGTAGTCCCTGTAGGTCAAAATGTCAAGCTTTTCCAGATGTTTTTTCTACCCTTGTGCCAGAGCATCAGATTCACAAGCACCACATTCTGCTTTCCGAAGGCAGGTGAGGGGCAGACAATCTGAGAAACGTGGGCTTTAGGGAGGATGGGGGCTTAAAGATAATTTGGAGCTAGACAGAGCTAGTTTCAGACAGAAAGAAGTGAGAGGCTGCACCTGGTCTAGTAGAGCCCAAGAAAAGAAAAATATGGCGCAGAGAACAAGCATAATAGGCCCTCCCTAAATATTCAAAAATGTCCTGCTTAATTCCTGTCAGCCCACTGTCTTCAAGCTTCATGTTTTGTCCACACAACAGTCCAAAATTTCTACGCTGTCCAGTTCACACTGATGTAAAGCAAAAGGAAAGCATCAATTCCAGAGTTAGGAAGCACAGACATCTACAGGGCTATTGTGATTGTTTAATTTTAAAAAGGACTAAAATATAATAAAATATAAAATAATATATAAAATATAAAACTAGCTACAGATGATTTTTTTTTCTGTTGAACAGCTAATCAACTAATGAACTGACTGTTACAGTTTAAAAAGCACAACTTAGGCCTTTTTTTTATGTTTTATATAGCTAGATACCGAATGCCAGTGACAAAGAAAACATCACCGGCACGGTTCTTTAGCAAAGTGTTAAAAGTCCAAATGCAGGTGAAAGTCTGAGTACACATATATGTTCATATCTTCAATCAGGGCTGTTTCTCAGGGTTTCAACTGGACCACATGAAAATCTTCTTGCTACAACACAGGATATAATGGTACAGCATTGGAACCAATAGTGTTTTTCAAAAATTATCATCACAATTTGGGAAACGCCCATAGAAGAAATATTTACATAATTTGACTGATCTACACAGAACCCCTATTTTAAAAACTTCAAAGAATACAATAACAGACTGTATATTATTAGCTGAAAGAACAGAAAAGGACCGCTTAGAGACAAAGACTGAAAATATGGATGTAAGGCTACAGCAACCATATTGTTCAATTCAGTTCAATTCAATTCAGTTCAGTTCAGTTCAATTTTATTTATATAGCGTCAAAATCACAGTCACCTCAGGGCAGACAGGACCCTACAATACAACAGAGAAAACCCCAATAATCAGACGATCCCCTATGAACGAGCACTTGGCGACAGTGGGAAGGAAAAACTCTCTTTTAACAGGAAGAAACCTCCAGCAGAACCAGGCTCAGGGAGGGGCAGCCATCTGCTGCGACCGGTTGGGGGTGAGGGGAGGAAGAACATGCAATACTGTAAATACCATTTTTATACTAATACAATATTGTGTATTGTACTATTACCATTGGGGTGAAAACCTTAATATCACAGGTACCAATCAACAATTAAAATTACATAATTAAAGAAAATTTAAATATTTGTCTTATACAAATATAAATAAACAAACCTGGAAGAAAAATAAGTGAGAATATAATAATGGACTGGTTTTTATATGGCACTTTCCTACTTAAGCACTTTATATCAACATGTCTCATTCACACAAGCACTATTTTTTCCCCCCTATACTTAAGTGCTTTCTATCTAACATTCACACTTCAATGACGGCATCAGGAGCAACTCAGGATTCAGGATCTTGGCCAAGGACACTTTAGCATGCAGACTGGAGCAGCCAGGGATTGACCCTCCAACATTCCGATTAGCAGATGACCTGCTCTACCTCCTGAACCACAGCCACACCTGCAATATACATTCAGTGAACATTTATTGGGAACAGTTGTGCAATCTAATGCAAGCAAACAGCCTTGCCATAAAATCTGCTTGTGGACACACTGTGCATTTTGAGTTTATAACGACATTCTTAATGTTTTGTTAATCTCATCCACATACATGAGGAAGGCAGCATACTAGGAACACCTTTCAGTATAGTGGAGTCAAGTGTTTCACCACTATCCAATACAGCCTCCATAATAAGTATTAAAGTAGAATAGTCACCTTTCTTACAATGTCTACAATAAATGGAGAATTATTTGCGGAGTTGTTGTATTGGATTGTATTAGACTGCATTGGTAAAGTTTCTGAATAGTGGTATGGTAGCGATAAGAGGGATTTAGAACTATGTTTATAGCTTAAAACATGGAAGATGCATGGAAAGTTGGAAAAAAAATCATTCCCAGTTTAATTCATACTCATCACGACCTTGAGCTTTGTCTTGCTGTCAAAATGGATCCAGTCTTACCACAAAATATTTTTTCTACTTACTTATTCAATTTTATTGAAAAAAAATCTTTATTCTAGCATTTGGAAAAGTACAAGTCTATACCTTAAGTCTTTTGGGGTGATCTGGAACAGCGACTGTGAGTCAGGCCTTCAGCCAGATTCCAAAGAATTGTGGGAAACCTTTCCTAAACAGGACAGTTTTCTACAAAAGCAGATTAAAGCACCACATACATACTCCACAAGTCCAGTTACTTCTGGCAACATGCTTTCCCATTAGTGTTTTAACTTCTGCATATAGATGTGTCTATGATGATGAATATATAACACCAAATCAAATTAATGAAGTCTGTTATCAAGATGGCTTCAGAGTAGTGAAAGTGATGTGACACTAAGGATAATATTAATTTCCTGCCCTCTATGCATCATCCTGACTCCTGTCAGCAGGACAGACAACAGCAGAGTGTCTTTCTCCTTTCCATTTGCTCTCTCTGTATCTCTTTGTCACTACAGCACTGAAAAGAAAAACATACACCTCTCTTATTTATTTTTAGTCAATCGTGGAAGTGCAATCGGCCTCATTCAAGATTGACAATTTTATGCTGCCAAATTAAAAGAACCCTCTGAATTAGCGAGATAATTGCATGCAATCTCCCTTTAATGGGCCTGTCAGTGATTACTGGCTGCCTCAACCAACCCTATCAGTGGCAGGGGAGGGGAGTGTGCTGAAATGAAATGTCAATCATATTAGCATAAATGAGTAAATTAGTGCAAGTGGCTCATTGTCAGAGCAAATCAGGCCTGATGTGCCACCCTTCGACCCACAGTGGGGACTGATGCTGTGAGGAAGAGAGGATGAGGAAGAAGAAAACACGGAGCTAGAGAAAGGGAGGGGTAACAGAGACAAAGAAATTACATGTGAGCACATGGTGCTGACAGCTTATGAGATGTACAATTATTATCTTCAACTGGTGAAGCACATTGTTGTGGCAAAGAGCAGTCAACAATGATTTCTCTTCATCTGCTCTTGTGTCCATTTATTTAAGGTTGTGTGCTGCCAGCTGCAGATGAGGCTGCAGCCTTAAAGGCTGGATAAGCATTACACAAGAGGAAGAAATTTAAGGAAGTTCTGAGTCAGGCTTTTAAGTGCACTTCCTCGATATTTGCTAAGGATTAGGCTCTTCTCTCATTGTTTCTCACAGAGGATTTCTCAAACGCAGTCTTACATTTCAATCACACTGTAAACATGAATACAAGAAGGGCTTTCCTCAACCCATATATAGCTTTTATTAAGGTCTGGAGCAATGGCTTATTTATAATTTACTTGGATAAGTCACCTTAAGTACAGATTCTACATCTATTTTTCTCACTTCTGTTTCTGAGACAAGGCCGCAAAAGCAGAAGTAAAAAGCTTGAAGTGTTCACACCAGCTTTAAATGTGCTCATATATGTTTGAAATAGGCTTCAAAGCTGCATTCATATTTACTTCACATTGGCTGGATTGTAACTGACAATGGGCAGTCTACAACTAGTAGGCTGGTTGCACCATTTGGAGATGAGCTTAGGGTCATTATCTTGATGTAGCAGGACAGTATCCACAGGGTACGGCACAATGATGCAAAACAGAGTGACCTTTTGCTCATTCAAGATCCCGCTGATCCTCTACAAACTTCCCACTTTAGCACCAACACACACCAAACCATCACATTTTTATAGCCATGGTTTAAATATGGCATCAAGCACCCTTCCCGCATTTTGTAATTAAGAACAGCTCTTTCATTCATTTCGTTCTTTTGTCCATCTTAATATACTTCTTTTAAGGGCCAGTCTCAAATATGGCTGTTTTTTAAATGCAACACTACTTTGAAGATCAGCATCCTGGAGTTGCAGTTTTCACGGATGACACTGAGTTGGTTACTTTGTGGTTACCGTTTAATAAAGCTGCCAGCTGAGGACCTGTGAAGTGTCTGTTTCTCAGACTGCTGACTCTGATGTACTTGTCCCTTTTCTGAGTTCAGTCTCCCACTTTTCTGTTTCCTACTGTTCTGATTAGAGCCAGTTTTCACACTTCTGTTAAGGGAGTAGTGCACACTGCAATACACACTGGAATCACCTTCATTTCTTACAACAAGGATACAAAGACTCCAAACACAACTACTCAAATTGACTGCTTCTCTAATCGGCACAACAGTTCAGCAGCGCAACATAACTGGAAAAAGAGTTTTCTAATAATCAATTTGCCTTTCAATGCATGCATTTGCAAAAGAAGAATCAGAAATTATTCATAACTTCTGATTCCAGTAATCATTAACTGTCATTTATAGCATTTCTGATCAATTTAATTTCAAAT